>SJYA01009489.1:0-14877 GCA_006410615.1 Neotragus moschatus
CCTTTAGCAAGAATCCAATTAAGTCAGTTTGTCAGGGTTCTTCCATGTCCCTGATGTTTCTTCTTAGTAACTTTCCATCTACTGTCTCCTCCCCCAGCTCCAACCTTGAACTCAGCAGTTGTGTTATAAATTTCCCATGTTTCCTCTTTGCATTCAGAGTTTAGCCCAATCTCTCTGTATTACTGTAAAAGTCCATTACAGTAGTAACTATATTCATCGTGATGGTCTTGAATAAAGTATGCCTTATAATCTTATCAAGTGTCATGAATAATTTTTCCTTTAACAAGCTCCAGAAGAAATGTAAACAGTAAATCAACATGGTTTTTTTGTTTGTTTGTTTTTCGTTGTTTTTTTTTTATTTATTTATTTTGAATATAAATTTGTTGAATTTATTTGTTACTGAGTAATCCTTCAGGTTACCCCTTATTCAGTTCCACTTAATTTTGCTTCTCTGGCCTTACCAAGATCATTCTATTGAATCCATTCATACAGCCATTGGCTCCTAATGTTTCCGGTTTCCTCCCTGTGTATCTCCACAGAACCTATTAAGATAAAAAAAAACAAAAAAAGAAGTCACTCAGTCCTGTCCAACTCTTTGTGAACCCCTGGACTGCAGCCTGCCAGGCTCGTCTGTCCATGGGATTCTCCAGGCAAGAATACTGGAGTGGGTAGCCATTCCCTTCTCCAGGGGATCTTCCTAACCCAGAGATCAAATCCAGGTCTCCCACATTGCAGGCAGATTTTTTACCATTTGAGTCACCAGGGAAGCTCAGATAAATGCCTTTATATATTTGAATATTGTAAAATCACATCTTGTCAGAAGGAGGCAATTGACTTGCAATTAATCTGGCTCAGTACCTCCTGGAAATACACAGGAAAACTGAGGTTGTGAGTGATTAAGTAATTGATGTTTTAAACCATTGACACTGCAACCATATTTTCAAATGCTTGCAATAATCCCAGTCAATAGGCTATCATCTTCAGGATGATTTTCATTTAGGAGATGAAGAGAAAAAAATAATCTGTACCAGAAACAATTTCATATTGGTGTTACTAGGCCATTCTGGTAAAGGAGACTTTTGAAACAAAGTTTTCAGAAGCAAAGGGAAGAGATACTAAGAAATTGGTGGTTCTTTGACTTTGTTATAAGTATACTTGGCAGTAACATAGAATAAAGAATTGCCTCTTTTATTATAGTGATAAATATATCACTTTGAAGTATTTATCACTTTGAAGTATTGCAAGTATAGAATGTGGTAGCATAATTACATCCACAGTACTGTGAAAAAATCATTGCTCTCTATACCCAAATGTTTTCATCTTTCCTACATAAACTGCATTTTTAAGCAGAAACTCCCTATTCCCTCCATTCTCTAGTCCCAGTAATGTATATTCCACTTCTGTCTTTATGAATTTGACTACTCTAGATATCTAAGTGGAATCATACAGTATTTGTCTATTTCTCCCTTGGCATTATGTCACTTAGCTTTATGTGTTCATGGTTTATACATGTTGTAACATGCCAGAATTTTCTTTCTTTTTAGGGCTGAATAATATTGCATTTTGTGTGTATACCACATTTTTTTACCCACTCATTTTGCTATTGTGTATAATGTTGCTGTGACCATTGGTGTGGAAGTATTTGTTTTAGTCCCTGATTTCAATTCCTTTGTCTACATAACCAGAATTAGCATTCTTGGGCTATATGATTGCTCCATCTTTAACTTTCAGTTCAGTTCAGTTCATTTCTGTTGCTCAATCGTGTCCAACTCTTTGCAACCCAATTGACTGCAGCATGCCAAGCCTCCCTGTCCATCACCAACTCCCAGAGATTACTCAAACTCATGTCCATTGAGGCGGTGATGCCATTCAACCATCCCATCCTCTATCATCCACTTTGTCCACCTTCAATCTTTCCCAGCATCAGGGTCTTTTCAAATGAGTCAGCTCTTCACATCAAGTGGCCAAAGTATTGGAGTTTCAGCTTCAGCATCAGTCCTTCCAATGAAAATTCAGGGCTGATTTTCTTTAGGATGGACTGGTTGTATCTCCTTGCTGTCCAAGGGATTCTCAAGAGTCTTCTCCAGCAGCACAATTCAAAAGCATCAATTCTTTGGTGCTCAGCTTTCTTTATAGTCCAGGGTTGGGGGAACTGAGTGTAACAGTGCTTGCGTGGGACCTTTTGAAGGCGGTCACCATTATCTTCATTACCTCCACCATAGTTTGGCCTTAGGTCAAATAACACAGTCCCACCTTTCAACAGAAAATTGGATTAAAGATTTACTGAGCATGTTCCTGCCCATCAGAATAAGACTCTCCTTCTCCCTTAGTCAGTCTCTCCCATCAGCAAGCTTCCATAAGACTCTTATCTTTCTCCATCAGAGGACAGATGGACTGAAAACCACAATCACAGGAAACTAACCAATCTGATCACATGATTCACAGCCTTGTCTAACTCAGTGAAACCATGAGCCATGCCATGTAGGGCCACCCAAGATGGACAGGTCATAGTGGAGAGATCTGACAAAACATGGTCCACTGGAGAAGGAAATGGCAAACAACATCAGTATTCTTGCCTTGAGAACCCCAGGAACAGTATGAAAAGGCAAAAAGAAAGGACACTGAAAGATGAACTCCCCAGGTCAGTAGGTGCCCCATATGCTACTGGAGATCAGTGGAGAACTAACTCCAGAAAGAACAAAGAGACAGAGCCAAAGTAAAAACAATACCCAGTTGTGGATGTGACTGGTGATGGAAGAAAGGTCTGCTGCTGCAAAGAGCAGTATTGCTTAGGAACATGGAATGTTAGGCCCATGAATCAAGGCTAATTGGAAGTGGTCAAACAGGAGATGGCAAGAGTGAACGATGACATTCTAGGAATCAGCAAACGAAAATAGACTTGAACGGATGAATTTAACTCAGATGACCATTATATCTACTACTGTGGGCAAGAATCCCTTAGAAGAATTGAAGTAGACCTCATAGTCAACAAAAGAGTCTGAAATACAGTACTTGGATGCAATCTCAAAAATGACAGAATTATCTATTTTTGTTTCCAAGGCAAACAGTTCAATATCATAGAAATCTAAGCCTATGTCCCAATCAGTAATGCTGAAGAAGCTGAAGTTGAATGGTTCTGTGAAGACATACATGACCTTCTAGAACTAACACCCCCCAAAAATGCCCTTTTCATTATAGGGGACTGGAGTGCAAAAGTAGGAAGTCAAGAAATATCTGGAGTAATGGGCAAATTTGGCCTTGGAGTACAGAATGAAACAGGTCAAAGGCTAACAGAGTTTTGCCAAGAGAATGCACTGGTCATAACCTTCAGAGGAACTACAAAAAAGTTTTTCAGAGAAGATGCATAATTTTTCTCTCCTATCAGCAATGCAAGAGTTCTTCTTTCTCCATCAACATTTGTCTTTTCTTTCTTTAATAGCTGTTTTGTGTGAGGTGGTATGTATTTGTTCTTTGATTTGCATTTCTCTAATGATTAATGGGGCTTCCTTTGTGGTTCAGCTGGTAAAAAAAATCCCACTGGTAATGATTAATGACACTGAGCATTCTTTCATGTAATTTTTGACCATTTGTTAATCTTCTTTGGAAAGATATCTTTTAAGTACTCTCCCATTTTTCAATTGTGTTTTTGTTGCTGTTGTTGAGTTATGGGTATTCTTATGTATCATGTATCTTAATTTCTTATCAGTGATACTATTTGCAAAGATTTTCTCCCAATCTATACATTATATTTTATTTTCTTGGTTCTATCTTTTGATGTAAAAAAGTTCTGCCTTTGATGTAGTCCCAACTTATTTTTAAATTTTATTGATGTGCTTTTGTTGTCATACCAATGAACAAAATTCTTTTATACAAGTGTTACAGTTTTACTTCTAAAGTTAAAGTCTCTGATCCATTTTCAGTTAATGTTTGTATATGCTATAAGAAAAGGATCTATCTTTAGTATTTTGCATGCAGATATCAAAACTTTGCCAGCACAATTTGTTAAGAAGAGACAGTTCTTTCCCTTAGTGAATAGTATTGCATCCTTGTTGAAAATCAACGGACTATATATGTGAAGATAAATTTCTACTTTTTCTTTATTCCATTGGGTAGCATGTCTGCCTTTCCTCCAGCACCACAGTGTTAATTTCCTATAGGTTTTATAGCATATTTCTAATTTCAGTATTTGAAAATATAAGTCCTTTCATTTTGTTGTTTTTCAAATATTTTTGTCTATTTGTAATTCTTGCTGTTACATATGGAGTTGAGGACTGGATTTTTCATTTCTATAAAAAAGCTGTTAGAGTTTTGATAGGTATTGCATTAAACCTGTAAGATGCATTGAATATGTAAATTGCTTTGAATTGCTCTAATAATGAAAGCCATATGCTCTAGGGGAGCCCCATTTTAGGTTGCGTGGGACTTTCTGTGTTTGTGTGTTGACTACTATGAGTCCTGATTCTTCTGAAAGTCATTGACCTTGAAATCCAGTGCTCTGGTACTTGACTTCCCAGCACAGGATCCCTGGGCTGGGGAACCCAATATTGGTCTCAAACTTTTCACATCTAGGGGACCATCTCTGCTAATGAACTCAGTTGGGACTATGAGCTTTGATTGCACCGCTTCTCCATCCCTCCTATCTGTCTCACTGAGGTTCTTTCTAATTTAGATGTAGAAAATCTTTATTTCTATTATTCTATTTGTCCTCATCAAGAGTTACTCTTCAAATAGGAGCTATTTTGTTTTGCCTAAGGGAAAAGCTGAGCTGAGGTCTTCCTGCTGTTTCATCTTGGCCATACCTCCAATCATATCCTCTTATAATTTTTATCTCTGTAAGGTTCATTTCTGATTTAAATTATTTGCATACAATTTTTTTTTCCTTTTTGCTGATCTAGTTAAAGCTTTGATAATTTTGCTAACCTTTTCGAAGAACTAGATTTTGGTTTTATTGATTTTCTGTTTTCTTTTTTAAATTTTATCTCTGCTCTAATCTTCATCATTTCTCTCTTTCTGCTAGCTTTTGGTTTGGTTTGTCTTCTTTTCATAGTTCTTTAAAGCATAAGATTTGGTAATTAATTTTAGATCATTCTTCTTTTTCAATGTAGGCACGTTATCAGCTGAGCCACAAGGGAAGCCCCATTAATCACTAGGGAAATGCAAATCAGAGAACAAAGACATACCACCTCACACAGGATAGCTATTATTAATTTCTCTGTAACCTCTGCTTTCTCTGCATCTCTTGCTTTGGACTCTGATGTTTCATTCATTTAAACAAATATTTTCAAGTTACTTGTATGACTTATTCTTTGACCTATTGATTGTTACCTTCAAAAGCATAAAAAATGTGCTCCTTTACAGATCCATCCAACTCTCTCTGTATTGATGACACAAATTATTTATACATTCTGTTAATAATTACATCAATCAATAATTTGTTTTTATGATTTTTTATTTTAATCATTGAGAAATTTTTAAAATGGAGTTACAACCAAAATATTGCAGTAATTGATTTTTATAATTTTTATAGCTTTTATACTTTTCTTTACTGTAATTTTGCCTTACTGTAGATCTTTATTTCTTCACATGGTTTTACTGTTTAGCAGCATTTCCTTTCAACAAGGATTACCTTTTGCATTTTTTTTACAAGGAAGTCTAGTGTTAATGATATCCTTCAACTTGTGTTTACCTGGAAATGTCTTACTTTCTATTTCATTTTTGAAGGACATTTTGCCAGATATAAAGTTCTCAGTTAACAATTTTGTCTTTCATCACTTTGAATTTATCAATCCACTGTCTTTGGTTTCCAAGATTTCTGATGAGAAATTTGCTGATCACTTTATTGAAGATATCTTTTAAGTGATGAATTGCTTACCTTATTTCTTTCATTAGCCACTCATTATCTTTAGTTTTTCAACAACACAAGTACAGTGTGTCTTGATGTAGATTTCTTTGAATTTATCCTACTTGAAATTCACTAAAATATTTGGATTTGTAGATTTATGTGTTTTATTAAATTAGGGATATGTTAAGCTATTATTTCTTTAAATATTCTTTTTGCCAATTTCTCCCTTTCTGGGATCCCCACAATGTGTATGCGCATTTACAAGATGGAGTTTCACAAGTTTTTTAGGCTTTATTCATTTTTTTTTCATCTATTTTTCTTTCTGTTCCTTGAACTTGATAATTTCAAATACTCTTTATTCAAGTTTGTTGATGCTTTTGCCTGCTCGTGTCTGATTTTAAACTCCTGTGGTGAACTTTTCATTTCAGTTACTGCAATTTTTACATCCAGAATTCTTTTTTGATTCGTTTTAAAAATAATTTCTTTCTCATTATCCATATTTCATTTTCTTCCTACATCATTTTCTTCTCTTTACCATTGTCTTCCTTTAGTTCTTTGTGCATTTTCAAGACTGGTTTTAAAGGAAATTTTTTCTAGTAATTCCAAAATCCAGGCTCCCTCAGGAATGGCTTCTCTAAGTTTATTTAGTTTCTTTGATTTAACCATACTTTCATCTACCTTTGTATAGTTCATACTTGTTGAGCACTGTACATTTGATTTTTGTAGTATTCTAATTTCAGAAATCATACTTGCTGCTTTGTTAACCGTTTGATTTTTGTTATTGCTATTGTTGAAATGTTTCTCTTTGCCAGAACTCAGGCTGAGGGTGAAGCTTTGGGTCTTCTTGGGTATTTTTATGAGCCACTGTCATTCCCTCGGACATGCACATAACTTTCTAAATTTCACTATGAGTTTTTTTTTTTTTTTAATAGCCTGATTCATTAATGCCTGGCTCCCAAATGGAGGAAAAAGGAAAAAGAAAAAAACAATAGACCTATCCTTTTAAACCCATGGAAGTTGCTTCTTATAGCGATCAATTCAATTCAGTTCAGTCCCTCAGTCGTGTGCGAATCTTTGCAACCCCATGAACTGTGGCATGCCAGGCCTCCCTGTCCATCTGGTTGAAACAAATGTGGCCAACTTCTCTGCCTACACCTCAATGATCATGGGCAGTAATCAGCAATCAGAATGCAGAACCACAGTACTTGGAGGACAAGATCTTTATTACCCAGCATGGTTCCACCAAATTCCAACAGAAATACAGGCATGTGGGTTGTTATGGTACAGAGTGATGAAGACTTTGAAGTTGCTGCTATTCTTAAGGGCTGAAATTGACTAAAATTAGCCATAGTTTCTACTCAGTCTTTCCACTGTGAGTTGTAAGTATAGTTAGATTCCAGAGTTCCAATACAGTTATTTCAGACAGTTTTTGCTAGAATAATTTTGTTTAGGTAGAGAGACAGGTCTTGGTGCTTCCTAGTGTGCCCTGATTTCACCCTTAAGCATTGTATTTTAATGCAATTGAAAATTCAATATTTTTATGAAGATGGTATTTAGATTAAATATTTAAATGGGTACTATTCCCACAAAATATTTTTTGAGAGTAATTTGGTTATGAATACAATAATTACTGTGAGCATTTATAACTTAAAACTATATTTTATTCTCTATTTTAACTAAAAGTAATGGGGGAATATTCATGGTAGTTTAAAAAATGACATGATTCAGTTATAATTTAAAAGGATATCAGTAAAAAATTATAATTTTGGGAAACATCAGAGAGTGAACTTAAATCTTACACTGTATTATTAAAGAGTTTCACTGTTAAAAATAAAGAGTCACTATTTAGAAGCACTCTAGGAATCCAAGTTGTCAGTTCCAGGCTATACCATAGCCTGATCCAAATTCATTAACTCTAAGGAAATAGAATCCAAGGTGTCCTGTGAATCAATGCTGTATTTTTGAATACCTATTCCCTTACAGAGACATCATGGTAGTTGTAACTCGTGTATATGCCAAAACTTCAAAACAAAGCACAACAAACAATAAACACCAAAAAACAAGGCTAGATTACATGGAGGCCTTAAATCTAGGCACAAAGCTGACCATTTCTTCAATATCAATGAATTATAATTTTTACCTCATTATTTAAAGAAAATTTTGCAATGTATTTTCCTGTAAGTGATGCCAGCTTAAAGCAAGAAAATAATCAAATATCCTTAATATTTTTTTCTCTACAGTTCACTTAAATTGATATTAATAATGCCAATAAATTTTCCTACATTTTAAAGCACAATTTAAGGAGATCTTCATGAATTTTAAAATAGCTGCCCCTCAAAAATTAAAATTATCTGACCTTCTGTGGAATCTGGTCAAAGACTGATGCAACCATATTAAACTTTTCTTCTGAGAGGTTTTTGACCATTGACTCCAGAGTAAACACCATGACTCCATCTTTTCCAGAACTTTGTATAAATTCTTTGAACTCCTGTGAGGAGAAGAGTCTTTGTAATATCCAAGTTTACAGTTACAAGAATGAGATAGTTGCACACTTTTCTTAATGTTTCTGAATTATTAGAACAATTCTGTCTCTTCATATGCTAACCATTTCAGAGTATAAAGTTTGACCTGAAATCATTGGTTATTAAAAATGATTTAAATTGGAGGTTCCCTCTCTGATTTATATATGTGTGTGTGTGTATTTACAAATTACTGATTATGTGTTTTCTGCCATGTGTTGAGCTCTTTACATGTATCATTTAAATCTAAGAGAAATGTATATATTTAAAGATGAGTAATCTATTTCAATAAGGTTAAGTAATTTCTCTAAGTTTATACAGCTCTAGCTGACTGAGCCAAATTTCTAAGTAAGCTTGTTAATTGTAAAGACAACTATTGTATGTATTTTCTATTCTCTTCCAGAACCCTCTCCACAATGCTCCAAATGAAGAGCATTTGATTCCTGCTTTAAGTTAAATAGTTCTGGTGCTTCACTTTCTATTTAGCCTTGGATGCTAATACCATTTTCATTCATTTTTCTGCTGAAACAAAGTCAGCAAAATGACATTATTTTGGTACATTCATCTTGTTTTGTTTGTTTGTTTGTTTTAGTTAGCAGGTTTCTTTTAGCTGTATTTTCTTTGTATAAGCTTCCAAGAATATATTTAGAAATGAGGTAGCCATATAAACTTCCTGACCAGATAAGAGATGTAGAATTACCTGTGATGCATACTCTGAGGATAACAGTAATATAATAGAAATTTATGACTTTACATTCAAAATAGAAATAGCATATCTAGTCATGCTGAAGTAAAAAGAAATCTTTCTATCCTTGTTGAACTGCTAACAAAACTAATTCAATCAATTAAGAAGGAAAAAAAATGTGTAAAACTTGAAATGAAAGGACAGGGAGGACATTTATTTCAAGGGGTTGACTCACATGACTGTGGAAGCTAGCAAGTTTAATCTGCAGAACAGCCCATCATGGCAGAAGACTCAGAGAAGAGCCACTGCTGCAGTTCGGGTCTGAAGGCTGCCTACTGGCAGAATTCTTTTTTGCTTGGGGGAGTTCAGTCTTTCATTCCATTCAGGTCTTCAACTAATTGGATGAGCCTCGGCCATATAATGTAGGGCAATTTGTTACTCAAGGTCCACATATTTAAATGTTAATGTCATCCAAAAATACCCTCACAGAAACTTTCAAAGTCATGTTTGGCTAAATACCTGGGGACCTGGCCCAGGCAAGTTGACACATAAAATTAACCATTACACTATATTTATAGATGGATTGACCTAATCTGTAAATTCAGCAATGTAATATCACTTTACCTCTATGGAACTGACTTGTATTGGAAAGCGGAATAATAGTCAAGGTTTAGACAAGATCTGGAAGATGTAGTGCCCTAAGTACTCCTGTTGAAAAAATAAATTTTTATAGATATCCAGTGAAGTTAAATGTACAACAAAATTAAGTATGCCTGTGACCCATGACACTACCATTTCACTATTGGGTATAAATCTCAGATATATGCATAGGTTTGCAATTTTTCCTCCCAATATTCTTTGCTGTATCATAGAGATCAGGACACCTAACTGTCCCTTGTGGGGAATAAATAAAATATGGTAAATATATATACCAAGTATCTCTGCAACAGTCAGAAATAATGAAATAAATTTACAAATAGAAACTTGGATAAATATGAAAAAAAATTCCATAGACTAATAAGGTTGAGAAAATGTGAATTATAGCTATCTTGTGGCTCAGCTGGTAAAAAATCTGCCTGCAATGTGAGCTGCTGCTGCTGCCGCTAAGTCACTTCAGTCGTGTCCAACTCTGTGCAACCCCAGAAACAGCAGCCTACCAGGCTCCGCCGTCCCTGGGATTCTCCAGGAAAGAACACTGGAGTGGGTTGCCATTTCCTTCTCCAATGCATGAAACTGAAAAGTGAAAGTGAAGTTGCTCAGTCGTGTCCGACTCCTAGCGACCCCATGGACTGTAACCCACCAGGCTTCTCCATCCATGGGAGTTTCCAAGCAAGAGTACTGGAGTGGGGTGCCATTGCCTTCTCCGGCAATGTGGGAGACGTGGGCTCAATCCCTGGGTTAGGAAAATCCCCTGAAAAAGGGAAAGGCTATCCACTCCAGTATTCAGGCCTGGAGAATTCCATGGACTGGATAGTCCATGGGGTCACAAAGAGTAGGACATGACTGAGGGATTTTCACTTTACTAACATTTATATAATTTAAAAATTCAAAAAATTTCTACAGATAGTTTGAGGATCCACAGTTATCTATATAAATTGCAATGATATAAATATTAACTACAGTTGACTGGGTGCTCACTGGTTGAAGAGTAATGGAAGAAAAGAAGATAAGAACAAATACAAGAAATGTAAATCAAAAGAGATGCCTGCCATGGGCTTAATTATGGGGTAGAATGACTTGAGAGTATGATTAATACATCCTATTGCCTTGAGAACCATGAAAAGCAAAGAAAAACAAATTCTCTAATTCCACAAACTTATATTTTGGCATCCAAAATCAAAGTGACATCTTTTATAATGGCTTTCCTGGTGGTTCATATGGTAAAGAATATGCCTGCAATGCAGGAGACCTGGGTTTGATTCCTGGGTTGGGAAGATCCCCTGGAAAAGGAGAAGGCTACCCACTCCAATATTCTTGCCTGGAGAATCCCGTGGACAGAGAAGCCTAGTGGGCTACAGTCCATGGGGTGGCAAAGAGCTGGGCACAACTGAGCGACTAACATGCATGATGTTGTCGTGGGAGGGATACTTTTCAGTCCTCTCTCCAACCTTTTCATATATCTTTCTTACCAGCAAGAGATGAGCTTTGCTGTGGATCCCTAGTTGGGTTACCTTCCTTAGAGGATTGTTGTAGTGCTTTAAGAACACACGTACTTGGATAAGTGTGGCTGTCCCTCTACTTCTTCAACAGATGGATCCAAAGGTTAAGAAGAAAAGATCCTGGGACTTAGTTTCTTTCTTTCTTTCTTTCTTTTTTTTTTTTTCCTTTTACTGTTTACAGAGATCTCATTAATAGCTTCACTGGTTGCTCAGTGATAAAGAATTTGCCTCCCAAGCAGGTGACACTGGTTCAGTTGAAGGGAATGGCAACCCACTCCAGCATTCTTGCCTGGAGAATCACATGGACAGAGGAAACTGGTGGGGTATGGTCTATGGGATCGAAAAGAGTCAGACACTACTGAGACTCAGAGCACAAAGGAGCATTAACGTGACATAGCTGCCTGACTATTGGTAAGACTTTGGCTCAAGGGAAGAAAGAGTTATATACAGTTGAATTTAACCAAATATTCTAGGCTAATTTACCAAAGGGCACTACATAGGGATTAAGACACAAATGTAGAGACATTACTTTGCCAACAAAGGTCCATCTAGTCAAAGCTATGGTTTTTTCAGTAGTCATGTATGGATGTGAGAGTTGGACTGTAAAGAAAGCTGAGTGCCAAAGAATTGATGCTTTTGAAATGTGGTGTTGGAGAAGACTCTTGAGAGTCCCTTGGACAGCAGAGAGATGCAATCAGTCCATCCTAAAGGAGATCAGTCCTGGGTATTCACTAGAAGGACTGATGCTGAAGCTGAAACTCCAATACTTTGGCCACCTGATGTGAAGAACTGACTCACTGGAAAAGACCCTGATGCTGGGAGGGATTGAAAGCAGGAGGAGAAAGGGACGACAGAGGATGAAGTGGTTGGATGGCATCACCAACTCTATCTGCTTTCTCCAGGGCATCTTCCAAACCCAGGGATCAAACCCAGGTCTCCTGT
The DNA here is from genome assembly GCA_006410615.1 of Neotragus moschatus. Classification (NCBI taxonomy): domain Eukaryota; kingdom Metazoa; phylum Chordata; class Mammalia; order Artiodactyla; family Bovidae; genus Neotragus; species Neotragus moschatus. The sequence continues at coordinate 12,148 of SJYA01009489.1, forward strand.
ATTGCAGGAAGATTCTTTACCATGTGAACCACCAACACTCTGGAGTTTGCGTAAACTCTGGGAGTTGGTGATGGACAGGGAAGCCTGGCAAACTGCAGTCCATAGAATCGCAAAGACTCATACTACTGCATGAACTCAACTGAACTGATTCTCAGCTCATCTCCTTGATTTAAATCTTGCTCCATTCTGAATAATTTAGTAGGCCATATTTATGCAAGGGTAAGTTGTATCATGTTGCTGCTTAAAAATTATACATTGATTCTTCACTGACCTTAGATTTTAAGTAAAGAATATTTAATATTGCTCATTTGATTTTTTTATAACCTATCCTCTAATCACCTCTCCAGGCTTATTTTTCTCTGTTCAAACCCAACAAGTCATCATTACTGAATTTCTACCAGGATTTTGAGTGAACCATCCCATCTATATTTGCTGTTTTCTATAATTATTATACTATCCTTATTATGTCAATTTTTAGACTAAGTTATGCAAAATAACTTTCAACTTCAAAATCTCGGTAGCCTAAAACAACACATTGTTTCTTTCTCATGTCATGTGTCCATCTATTGAGCTGCATCTGTTGCTATATTCTTTAATCAGGACCCAGGTCAACAGAGTAGCCACTCTGGAACACACCCCTTTGACATCACAGAAGAAAAGAGAACTCTGGGGTAATTGCTCCTGACAATTTATTGTTGGACCTGGAAGTGATTCATGCAACTTCAGTTCACTGCCATTGACCAGAGAGTATTGGACAATTCCACTAAAGTCAGAGGCTAGGACCATTATTGTTGGCAAATATCTGGTATATTTGATAAGCATCAGTAAGGATTACCATGACAACATGGCAAATACTTAATAGTAGCATAATATTATAGTCTAAGGTGGATAATTCCCATTAATTCTTGTGTCTAGTTTTTCAGTTTGAGAATCAAATACTAAAAATGATAGACTTGAAATCATTCCAGGAGGTAAATATTCAGAGAAGTATAAAGAAGCACATTTAATTTACCTTAGGCAGGGGATTTGCAGGCTTGCAATGCAGTCCTGCAACAAATTCAACATTAGGTAAGTAAGGGTATAGAAATTCACAATCCCAGTAAGTTCGAATCAACCACATTTCAGCTTTTCCCATAATCTTACATAATGTGGTAGGTTTTCCTGGACAAAATGAAAGAGAGGAAAAGCAATCTCATATGTTAAGTGGGGCATGTTTTGCCAAATAATTTTCTAAGAAAAATATTTAAAGAACCAATATTAGTTCTATGCAACCCATGAGAAATCAATAAGCCTTCCCTCCTCAAGAATACACAATATTGAGATTATGATAACTAAACACAGATTTAGGTATGGAATAAAGCCAAAAAACTGTTTCTTTCTTTCTGCCAACAGTCTTTCTGTTTGAGCTAAGCCTGAGCCCAGCTGCATGCTCAGAATCAACATGTGCTCCTAGTTTTTGTTCATTCAGTCAGAGGTCCTCTACCTACGATGGTAGTCTCCTCTTCTGGAATTCCAATTTATCTCATCCTCACTGCTCCAAAAGTGGTCAATATCTTTTAAAAACAGCATTTGTAATTTATCCATCTTTTCTTCTGGTGTTTGGTACTATTCTTCCATAACGAAATACATCCTGTCAGGAATGAAAATCCTTTAATAAAAATTTGAAAGTAATGACCTTCTTTTCTATACATAATTATAACTCCTGTCTCACAAGAGTTATATCTTCTCTTTGGTGAAGATAGAGCACTGCATAATAATTTGATGGTGTAATATTTGCCATTTTGACATATTTTGAACTGAAGTGGAGATCAAGTGAACATGAACAGAATAAGAACTCAAATTAGTGACTCTGCATTGAGTTACCTTCCTTAGTTTGGAAACAGAGCTTCATTTCTGAATTATATTTAATTACTGTGGCATAAGAACCTTACCCTGGAGAAGGCAATGGCACTCCACTCCGGTACTCTTGCCTGGAAAATCCCATGGATGGAGGAGCCTGGTGGGCTGCAGTCCATGGGGTTGCTAAGAGTCGGCACAACTGAGCAGCTTCACTTTCACTTTTCACTTTCATGCATTGGAGAAGGAAATGGCAACCCACTCCAATGTTCTCACCTGGAGAATACCAGGGACGGGGGAGCCTGATGGGCTGCCATCTATGGGGTCGCACAGAGCTGGACATGAGTGAAGCGACTTAGCAGCAGTAGCAGCAGCAAGAACCTTACCCAGAATTTGGTGTCTTTTTGAAATATGTAACCCATATCTGTCTGTTTTCTCATCACAGAGCTTTTTGAATATTTTCTTGATATTCTAAGTGTGATGAAGTTTTGATCAGAAAAATAAGGATTTTTTATCTGACCAGAACAATTTTTTATGTAAAAGATCACAAACAAATCTCAGTAATTTAGGGGCTCACTGTGTTAATGACACAGGTATTAAAAATCCAGTTTCAGATCCAAGACAGACCCCATACTGGAGCCTTACTGGTGTTCAGTTCAGTTCAGTTCATTCACTCAGTTGTGTCCGACTCTGCGATCCCATGAATCACAGCACGCCAAGCCTCCCTGTCCATCACCAGCTCCCAGAATTCACTCAGACTCACTCGCATCGAGTCAGTGATGCCATCCAACCATCTCATCCTCTGTCGTCCCCTTCTCCTCCTGCCCCCAATCCCTCCCAGCATCAGAGTCTTTTCCAATGAGTCAACTCTTCGCATGAGGTGGCCAAAGTACT
>SJYA01009490.1:0-14319 GCA_006410615.1 Neotragus moschatus
ATTCAAGGGATTAGATCTTGTAGACAGAGTGCCTGAAGAACCATGGACAGAGGTTCACAACACTGTACAGGAGGCAGTGACCAAAACCATCCCAAAGAGCAGGAAATGCAAGAAGGCGAAGTGGTTGTCTGAGGGGGCTGTACACATAGCTGAGGAAAGAAGAGAAGCAAAAAGCAAAGGAGAAAGGGAAAGATACTCCCAAGTGAATGTCGAGTTCCAAAGAATAGCAAGGAGAGAGAAAAGGCCCTCTTTAATGAACAATGCAAAGAAATAGAGGAAAACAACAGAACTGGAAAGACTGGAGATCTCTTCAAGAAAATTGGAGATACCAAGGGAACATTTCATGCAAAGATGGGCTCGATAAAGGAGAGAAATGATAAGGATTTAAAAGAGGCAGAAAAGATTAAGAAGTGATGGCAAAAATACACAGCAGGCTATACAAAAAAAGGTCCTAATAACTCGGATAACCACAATGGTGTGGTCACTCACCTAGAGCCAGATATCCTGGAGTGTGAAGTCAAGTGGGCCTTAGGAAGCACCACTATGAACAAAGCTAGTGGAGGTGATGGAATTCCAGTTGAGCTATTTCAAATCCTGAAAGATGATGCTGTGAAAGTGCTGTACTCCATATGCCAGCAAATTTGGAAAACTCAGCAGTGGCCATAGGATTGGAAAAGGTCAGTTTTCATTCCAATCTCAAAGGAGGGCACTGTCAAAGGATGTTCAAACTACCAGATAATTGTGCTCATTTCACGTGCTAATAAGGTTATGCTCAAAATCCTTCAAGCCAGGCTTCAGCAGTATGTGAACCCAGAACTTCCAGATGTACAAGCTGGGTTTAGAAAAGGCAGAAGAACCAGGGATCAAATTGCCAACATCCACTGAATCACAGAGAAAGGAAGGGAATTCTAGGAAAATACCTGCTTCATGGACTGTGTGAAAGCCTTTGACTGTGTGGATCACAACAAACTGTGGAAAATTGTTAAAGAGATGGTAATACCAGACCACCTTATCTGCCTCCCAAGAAACCTGTAGGCAGGTCAAGAAGCAATGGTTAGAAACAGACATGGAACAATGGACTGATTCCAAATTGGGGAAGAAGTATGGCAAGGCTGTCTACTGTCACCCTGCTTATTTAACTTACCTGCAGAGTGTATCATGAGAAATGCTGGAGTGTGTGAATCACAAGCTGGAATCAAGATAACTGGGAGAAATATCAAAAATCTCAGATATGCAGATGATACCACTCTAATGGCAGAAAATAAAGAGGAACTAAAGAGCCTCTTGATGAGAGTGGAAGAAGAGAGTGAAAAAGTGGCTTAAAACAACAGTCAAGAAACTAATAAGATCATGCCATCTGGTCCCATCACTTCATGCAAACAGAAGAGGAAAACGGGGAAAAAGTGACGGATTTCATTTTCTTGAGCTCCAAAATCACTGTGAATGGCGACTGCAGCTATGAAATCAAAGACACTTGCTCTTTGGAAGGAAAGCTATGACAAATCCAGACAGCGGATTAAAAAGCAAAGCCATCGCTTTGCCAACAAAGGTCTGTATAGTCAAAGCAATGGTCTTTCCAGTAGTCATGTTGGACCATAAAGGTTGAGCCCAAAGAATTGATGCTTTTCAACTGTGGTGTTAGAGAAGACCCTTGAGAATCCCTTGGACTACAAGGAGATCAAACCAATCAATCCTAAGGGGAATCAACCCTGAATAGTGTTTGGAAGGACTCATGCTGAAACTCCAACACTTTAGCCACCTGCTGTGAAGAGCCGACTCACTGGAAAAGACTCTGATGCTGGAAAAGACTGAGGCAGGAGGAGAAGGGGGCAGCAGAGGATGAGACAGTTAAGACAGTGTAACAGACTCAATGGATACAAATTTGAGCAAACTCCAAGAGACAGTAAAGGACAGGGAAGCCTGGCAGTTACAGTCCACTGGTCGCAAAGAACTAGACACAACTAAGCAGGTGAAGAACAAGTCCAGGGAGACCTGTAGGGAATGTCGACTTCGTTCCTTGAAATGTCACAAGTAAGCCTTTACTTTGGGAGTACTAATAATGGTGGATAATGGCTTTCTCTGGTAGCTCAGTTGGTAAAGAATCCACCTGCCCTGCAGGAGACCTGGGTTCAATGCCTGGGTCAGGAAGATCTCCTGGAGAAGGAAATGGCAACCCACTCTAGTATTCTTGCCTGGAGAATTCCAGAGAGAGAGGAGCCTGACGGGCTACAGTTCACCAGGTTGCAAGAGTCGGACACAACTTAGCGACTAAACCAACCCATCTGATGGCTGGATGAGGCAAATGATGGTTTTAACACCGTTTCACTAGATCTGGTCAGGGCCTAAAGTGCCAAGGTGAAAAACAGCTCTCTAAGACAGATGTCTACGCCAGCTCAGCGCTACCGTTCTCACAACCTAAGAGCCGCTTTGAACCACCACAGCAGGGCTGCCCATGTTCCTCGTGGACATTCATGGACACACGGAAAACTGCACGGGTGGTGCTGATAATGGGTGATGCATCCAAGGAAATCGGCCAAAACAGAGCTGGGAAGTGGGGCTGGGTTTAACTGGCAGCAGCCTGGAGACTTCTGCCAACACATCTCTGGAATTTCTCGGGGACCAAGCAGCTTGCAGGCATGAGAACTCCCTCGTCTCCTGTCACTCCAGCATTTCTTCAGCAGGTGTTTGGGAAGCGAGAGCAGGACAGTCAGTGAGAAGCATCGGCGGGTCACCAGGCTGGAGCAGAGGCGGAGCTCCTGGCTCCTGACACGCCTCTAGTCCCTTCTGGGTCCACCAGTTTCTGGGCCAATCCCAGACCTCGTACACGTCCACTGATAAACTGTTACCGAGCACCTCACAGATGTCAGGCACCAGGCAGGAGGGCGTGGCACAGGTGCAGCCCACTGCCCACGCTGTGCCCATCACACCGCACCGGGACCCATCTGAGGACTTGAGCCACATTCTGCTTCTCTCTGGACTGTTAATATTCAGCCCAGAGCCAGGACACAGAAAGCACCCGGTGAATGATTTTACTTGACATGAATCGCAAAGGAAAGGGTTCCAACCAGCCAGTAACGAGCTTGGACAAGTGATGGCAGCAACGGCGGGCACCACACTCCCCGGGCACTGGGACACAACACACGTGTCAGCGAGGCATCACACGCATGACTTAATTCCAGAACAGCTGATGTGCGAGGCGTTACACGACCCTCATCTCATAGTGCAGACACCCGAGGCTCGGAGAGGGCAAGCAGCTAGAGACTGGTGTCCCCAGCACCACCCAACAGAGTCACCCGTGTGCCTGCTGAGCCTCTGAAACGCGGCGGGCCGAGGACAGGCCTCCTAATTTTGCTCAATTTAAATTAGTTTATTTAAGTCACACGTGGCTGGTGACCACTGTGTTCGACAGCGGACTCGGAAGGGAATAAATCCCGATGTCCTTTCCCGCCGTGAGCTCTTCTGTGTCCCGCTGGCCACACTGTGGAGGGAGGCTTGGGTCAGCGGGAGACACCATCGCTTCTCTGTGAGCACATGTGGGGAATGACCAGTATGGATGAGCTCAATGAGCGTGGCTTGAGACCTAGAGAGATGCCCAGAGCTGAGCCAGACACCGCGGGAGCCGTCCAGGCAGGCAGGGGCGCCCCCGGAGAAGGGCACAACCACAGACACGAGACGGAGGAGGGGCGCTGTCTTCCATCCGGGTGCAGTACAGACAGAAACAAAAAAGGAGGTGCTCGAGGCTGTGTGAACACAGGACGGAGGAACCCCAGAGGGAAACCAGGAGGCAGGTTTAGAAACCTGGGTTGAGAAGATCCCCGGGAGGAGGGCATGGCAACCCACTCCTCCACAGAGGAGCCTGCACCCACTTTTGAGGCTTCCATAAAGGGGACACATTAGTAATTCTGCAGAAGGAAACACCTAGAATCCATCCATTCACACAATCAGCTGTCATGACATGACCTGGAGCACGCATCACAGTTTAAAAAAGCTGGTGAAGCTCCAGGAACAGGCTAGAAACCACTGCACAGGGGTTTCCCTGGTGGCTCAGCGGTAAAGAATCTGCCTGCCAGTGTGGATACACGGGTTCAATCCCCGGTCCAGGAAAATCCCACGTGCCTCGGCGCACCTAAGCCTGTGTGCCCCAGCTACTGAGCCCACGCTCTGCAGCCCGAAGGCTTTAGAGCCCACGCTCCACGACAAAAGAAGCTGCTGCAGAGAAGCCTGCACAGCACAGCCAGAGTCGTCCCTGCTCACCTCAGCTAGAGAAAGCCTGTGCAGCAGCAAAGACCCCGCAGAGACAAATAAACAAATGTACAGTTACACATATGCGTGTGTGTATATGTACACACACATATATATGGGCTCCCCGGTGGCTCAGACAGTTAAGGATCCGCCTGCAATGCAGAAGACCTGGGCTCGATCCCTGGGTTGAGAAGATCTCCTGGAGGAGGGCATGGCAACCCACTCCTCCACAGAGGAGCCTGCAGTGGGCTGCAGTTCACGGGGTTGCAAAGAGTTGGACACGACTTAGTGACTAAGCACAGCACACACACACACACACACACAACCGCTGCACACTTTAAATGAGAGAATGGTATGTATGTGCTCTGTGTCTCAGTAAACTTGTAATTTTTCTACGCTTAGTCACTCAGTTGTGTCCGACTCTGCGCCCCCAGGCGCCTCTCTCCATGGGATTCTCCAGGCAAGAACACTGGAGTGGGCCGCCGTGCCCTCCTCCAGGGGATCTTCCCAACCCAGTTCTCCCACTTTGCAGGTGGATTCTTTACCATCTGGGGCACCATGCTTCTACAGAAGCTGGTGGAAAAAAAAGAGTAAAATGGCATTTGGACAATCTGAAACCCTGATGGCTAAAGAAGAGTCACGTGACCCCCTGAAACCTCTGTGGGATGATACCGGGGAGGACCCACAAATAGACCTCCTCGAGTGGATAAAGTGAAGGCTGAGGAGTGAAATGCAGGCAGGCCGATGGTGGGCGCTGCCTGTGGTGGTCTTGGTACCGAACTGCAGGCAGAACCGCACTGAGGAGGACTTGTCTACACTGTGTTGCCCAGGCCCGAGGCCCACAGCTGAGAAACCACACGCTGGAAACATTACCTCCTCTAGGCTGAGCTGCAGATACTCAAAGATCCTGAACGGATTTCTTCTACATACCAGTCTCTTCTGCGGCAACACCTGAAGAGGAAAATAAGATACATATAGGACAAACGTAAGCCCTACATGTTATATGGAGGAAGCTGCATTTTAAAATGAAGATACTTCTAAGTTACCCAGACCCACACTTGCTGGATTCTGTTAAAAATGAAATTTTCTATTATTTGTGTAGAAAAAAAAGTTTTTTTTTTTCCTTTTATAGCTGACCCTTGAACAACATGGGTGCTGGGGTGCCGACCTTCCGGGCAGCTGAAAATCTGCATGTAACTCCCGGTTGGCCCTGCAGGTCCTCGCTTCCTGCGTATCTGTGGATTCAGCCAACCTCGGATCGTGGAGTGCAGCACTTATTACGGAAAGAAACACTCTTCTAAGGGGACCCATGCTCCCACCCATGTTGTTCCAAGGTCAGTATTGACATCTTATTTCTTTTTATCCTCCATGGAGGATCGTTTCGTGGGTCAATTTTATGTGTTGCTTTTTTTTTCGCCTGACTGCACACCTCACAAGCACACGCCTAGGTTCTTAATGAGACTCCATTCTCAAGGCAAGATAACATTTCCTCACGTGGGTGTTTCACGTACTATCTAATTATGAGACTGCTTCTGACTTGCAGCTTCCACAGGTAATTCTGGGGCAACTGTCGAGTGCGTCGCTTAACGAAGCGGCTCCAGATCTGCGCCCCACCTCCTCCTGTGACGGCTCCCGCACACCTGAGCCCGTGCCCACGGCTACCTTCAAGACCTGCCGATCACCTCTGCGTTCTTCTCCCTGACAGGGGACAGGATGTTACCTGACGTGTTGTTTCCTATGGGTAAAGCCAGGTTATTCACAGACTCTGAGGTTTTAGTTCAAACAGCTCTGACTGCTGAGCCCGCAGGGCCACTGGGGCCTGCAGACGGTCTGCAGGGTGCGTCCTGCACCGGCTCGCCCAGGCCCCGGGCGCTGGACACCGGCCCAGCGCCAGGTTCTAGGGAGGACCGTCCCCGCTGGCCAGCATCTCTGGGTCAGGAACAGACGGCTCTGCAGAGAGTGAGCTCTTCTCTTCTACTTACGTCCCCTGCTTGGACCTCTTCGCTCTCGCTCCCAGAACACACAGCTTCCTCCACCAGCACGTGCTCAGGCCCCGTCTCTCCGGCTCGCCGGCTGCTGTCCCCAGGCTGACCTCCAGATGGCAGCAGGAGAGCATCCCAGTGGCCGTGGGGCAGAGGCGCAGGGACCTCGGCCACGTCTTCACCTGAGGCCTCTGAGGTTCGGGGCTCAGGCCCGGGGCCCTCCTGCGGGCCGTCTGATCGCTCACTGGAATCCTCCAGATCACACGATTTGCCCTCGACCCCATTCACGGCAGAGAGTTTCTCTCTGTCTGCTCTGCCTTCTGATTTGGAAACCACCTGGGAGCTGGGCTCATCACCCAGAGCAACCTCTTCTGTCCTCGTTTTCAGACCAGGATGCTCAAGGGGCTTCGTGTAGCCCTCGAGGATGCTGCGCACCGTGCTCTCGTCCCGGCCTTGCCTTCGCAGGAGCTCTGCGGCCCACTCCACGCTACGCCGATACCTGCAAAGGGGGAAGTCTGTTAGCAATGACACTTCAACATCGGTATTAAAGAGACAGCAGACAAAAAAGGGGGGGGGGGCAAAAAAAAAAGAGACAGCAGAATGTGAGAAAACGATGGGAAGGCAGTGCGCCAAAAAGTCTATGGTTCTTCTTAACGACGGACTATAGGTAAACGATTTCTTTACACTTCTCTGCATGTTCTAACTGCTCTGTGATAACTATTGTTGTGTTATTTATTTTTATTACAGAGTTTCATTTAATTTGAACAAAGAAATGACCCCAGCTTAACAAAGTGTGAAAATTTATGTGATTTAAACCTGGTAGACTAAGGACTTCCCTGGTGGTCCAGTGGCCAAGACTCCATGCGCCCAGTGCAGGGGACCCAGGTTCAATCCCTGGTCAGGGAACTAGATGCCCCGTGCTGTAAAGATCCCGTCTGCACCAACGAAGATCGGAGATCCAGTGTGCCACAACTGAGACCCAGCACAGCCAAATAAACAAACAGGAAAAAAAAAAAAAAAAAACTGGTGGACAAAATGATCTAGGTAAACATAAAGAGAAAAATGGTCATCCTTTGTCAGGGTTTGTTTTGTATTATTTCCCGTTTTAGATAAAATGAAGTTTTCAGACATGTATCCCAGTCACAGAAAAAGGTCTTTGTTTAGTGTCGGAAAGCAAAATGAGAATTTTAATGAACATTTTTCACAAGACCTACTAATGTCTACACTACACATGGAAAGGAACAATTAGTTATATNTCAGGGTTTGTTTTGTATTATTTCCCGTTTTAGATAAAATGAAGTTTTCAGACATGTATCCCAGTCACAGAAAAAGGTCTTTGTTTAGTGTCGGAAAGCAAAATGAGAATTTTAATGAACATTTTTCACAGGACCTACTAATGTCTACACTACACATGGAAAGGAACAATTAGTTATATACACCCCAGCATCTTAAAAAGAAAAAAAGACCCCTCCTCCACAATTTTCAAAGTATATTTTAATGAGACGATACACTACATTTCTTAAACTTGAAGGCAAGCCCTGAACACTTCCCAAGTTACAAATGGCCACAGGTTCTGTTTAGTGAAGCAGGGCCAACAGCTGACGAGGCTGCTGGGGGGTGTCATGCGGTACAAGGTGGCACACGTGTGGAATGAGATGAGCGCGGGTGAAAGAGTGTGAGACTCAAGCTCTGTTCACCTCCACCTACAGCGATCGGTCTGGAAAGCATCTGGAGAAGCCACGTGGCTCGTGGGAAGACAGCCATCACTTTTCTCTTCACCTTGGGCATCCTGCCTGGGTGCAGGTGATGGGATGCATCGTGGTTCGTAAACTGCTAACGACCACACGGTGAAGGACGGGAGCTAGCTGGCTTCTGCTGTGGCCGCCTCACCCTGACTCACCAGAAGCGTCTCCAAGCTGTCCACGCCCTGCTTGTCCTGCACAGGGATGAGCCTGCCGTCCTGTGTATACTGGAAAGCGTGCCACAGACGTGAAGACTAAGACCCGGGGAGGCTGCTCTGCGTCTGAGACGGGTGCAGCAGTGATCACACAAGCAGGACCAGAGTCCTGGCGTCTCGCGTTCAGCCCCGCCTCGCTCCGCCACTCCTGGGTGGCTGAGCCAATGACGCAACCGCTCCGTGCCCCAGTTTCCCCCATAAGACCGAGGCAACAGTACTGTGACCTCGTAAGGATCACGTCACGTGCTGCTGTTTCTAATGGGGTAAAACGTCACTGCCCAGAGAACAGCAGGGGGTCTCTTCTCCTGCATGAAAGGCACAGCCACGCTCGTGGGCGGTCGGAAGCCTTTTCACAGAGCAATCTAAAAGCATTCGTGCCCTTCACGCCACCTGTAACGCCATCTAAAGCCTCGTGGGTCTGTGCATCTCCTGTGTCTGAACAAAAATGTGTATCTCTGTCGTGTGTATTTTCCTGGGGAAGGAATCCACGACTTTTCAACAGATTCCCTGAGTTACAGCATGTGAAAGAATGGCTGCGTTAAAGATTCAACGGTTCCCCCTCTGGGCAGATGGTCTGACTGAGAGAGACAAAGAGAAAGTAAGAGAGCAAGAGAGACAGCGCGCGCGCACAGGCCCCTGCTCGGCAGCAGAGTGGTCAAGGCAGACGTGGGTCCAAGCCCTCACTCTGAGCGCGAGGTTCTCGCACCAGCCATGGCCCCGCCCCTCCCAGCTCAGGGACACCGGTGTCCGCCCCAGGGAGCTGTGAGCACGGATTAAAGGGGACCAGACACGTGAGGGGCTCAGTGCACTGGCAGCGTTGGACGAGTATTTGTTAGCTTGTGACTGTGGGGATTTGGGGGCAGACCTGAAAAGTAAAATCATCTTGACTTCAGACACAGTACGTTTCATAATACAAAGGACGCTTTAACAGATGGAGACCCAGGCCTCAGCGAGCGCTCCCTGGGAGCAGAAGCGGGCTTCTCCCGGTGACTCTGAGCTAAACCACTCGGCATCCGGCTCCTTTCTCTGCTGTCCTGCCGCTGCCGGCATCACACTTGAGTCCCTGCCTCTAACAACCGCACACTGGCTCGTGGACAGCGGCTGCTGAAGCGCGTGCAGGAAAGCCTCTGAGGCAGACCGGTGAACGACCCGTTGCAGAGAAACACAGAAGAGGAGGTGTCCTCCCGCTGGTGGGCAATGCCTTTAGAAAGTCCTGCTGTGATCAGCTCCAAACACCGCTAGAGAAGCAGCAGGGAGAGAGAGGAAGAGTTGGGAAGCCTAAGGGCAGAGCGGCGGCTCTGATCAGAAGCCAGACTGAGGCTGGTGACCCCTCCGACCCATCCCGGGGCCCCCCGACCCGAGTGGGGCCACCTGGACACGCCTCAGCTTCGCAGGCACCCCTGCCCTCGGACACACGTCTTCCATCCGCAGAGAACACCCTGCTCCACCTCTTACTGATCAAGGCTGACTTAGTATTGGAAATTCTCAGCAAAACGGTTTTCAGTCAGTCTACTTAGGTCTAAGTGCTGACCCTGAGCAAGTTAGTGAATCTCTTCCTGTCCTGTGTCCTCACCTTCCAAGACAGACATCAGCAGGACTGACCTCCGAGGGGCAGAGAGCGGACGAAAGCAGCTAACCATCAAGCTGCTATGAGCGCCGTGCCTGTTGCATGGGAGACGCTCCAGAAATGCTGGCACGCACAAGTTCACAGCCACCCCCTACCCCAGGCTCTGGAGCTGCTCTGCCTGGTTCAAGTTCAAGTCCTCCTGGGCAGCTCTCAGGAGGCTCCCCACGCAGGGGACGCAAACAACTACACCCACCTCAAAGGTTTCCCTAGAAGATGAACTGGGATGATACAGGTAGGCGGTGCTATGACAACGGCAATGATGCTGACAGCGAGGGCGACAGCCCGTCACGATACTCATCACGGAAGAGTCAACTGCCTCCTCCTCCTCCTCTCCCAGAGAGTCTACAGTGACCAGACCACACGGCCCCAGGGAGAGGACCCAGGGCTCTCCTCCGCTCACATCTCCCGCGCCTGCCCAGCGCCTGCCCCACATCACTCTGTCCACGGCCAACGTCTGCCAAGACTTACCTCTTTGATGTGATTACCGGCAGGTCCAGCTTCATATCTGCAACAGCAAGGAAGTTTCTGTTAGTTTACAGACTGACAGCCTAGAAGAGACAGAGAGAATTCCAAGGTCTGCAAAAATCTCACACCTTGGAAGTTGATTAATCCTGTCCAAGCAGCCGCAGCAAACACGTGCCGTATAAACCACCGCTCTCTGCTGCCCACAGCCCCTGCAGGTGCCGCTGACCCGTCAGGGCTCGGACATGACCTTGGAACCCTTCTCAACACTCCAGCTAAGTGGCCGCGGCACAGAGGGGGAGACTATCGCCTCTGGATGCTCAGGCCCTCGACTTACTTATTTTCACTTCCCAGACCAGGGATCGAACCTGTGTCCCCCACACTGCAAGGCAGACTCTTAACCACGGAACCACCAGGGAAGCCCCAGGCCCTCGATTTCTCAATGAGAGTGCTGAGGCCCTAAAGGTGCACACTTTATTCTGCTGGGCATCTGGCCAGAAAAGTCTTTCTGCCTAAAGCGTTGACGAGGTCACTTCGCGGTGTAGGTTTTTGTCCTCGACCTCCCTGACCCTGCCCGTGGGGAAGTCATCTCTGTTTCCTGACTCCCTGTCCAGTGCTCTAAACGCCTAGAGTCGTCGATGTTCGGTTTTAAAATCCTAGGGAAGCGAGTTCACAGACTCCTATCTCCTTAGGAATGAGAGTCTTCCTGGTGTCATGACCTTCCTCTTCTGGTAGCTGTACAAGCAGCAACAATTTAGCAAGTGTTACTGACACCCTTCCACTTACCAAGCTTGGGAAATACAGAGGCAGTAAAGCAAATCCCCTCTCCTTGCGATACTCACACTCTAGCAATGGCACCCCACTCAAGCGCTCTCGCCTGGAAAATCCCATGGATGGAGGAGCCTGGTAGGCTGCAGTCCATGGGGTCACTAAGAGTCGACACGAATGACTTCACTTTCACTTTTCACTTTCATGCACTGGAGAAGGAAATGGCAACCCACTCCAGTGTTCTTGCCTGGAGAATCCCAGGGACGGGGGAGCCTGGTGGGCTGCCGTCTCTGGGGTCGCACAGAGTCGGACATGACTGAAGTGACTTAGCAGCAGCAGCAGCTGGGGAGACAGACCAGCTGAACCGCTGATTCTAACCCCAGCTGATACATGGCAAGGAAAGCAAGCATTGTCATGAGACTGGCTTACTTGAACTGAAAGGGTTAGGAAAAAACACAAAGGAGCAGGAATAATTGAGTTGGGCTCTGCAGAATGACTACGAGTTCGCCAGGCAGATCAGGAGAAAATGCAGAGGCTGGGAGACGGCAAACACACGGCAGCCCACGGCGGGTGTGGGGTCAACAGGTACAACGGTGTAGAACACGGGGTAGAACGGAACAAAAGGTGGAAGGTGAGGCTGAGGCCAAAATGCTGAAGAACATCCTAAAATGGACACTTGAGATCTACTTTGTGAGAGCACCCTACGCCCTTAATCTCTGCTTCCTTGTCCTAAATCCATTTCCTTCACATTTTGATCACTAGTGGAAACTTTAGTTATACTACATAGATCAGGACAAGCTTTTCAACGGTTAAGACCATCACACCGTTTGAAACTATTTATTTTTTATTTTGCCAAGTATTAGTAGCTGTCGAGGCTGGGTGATGGGGACAAAGTCACGATGCTTATTTGCTTTTTTTTTTTTCCTCCCTCTTTAAAAATTAAAACTCTATGAAAAAATTTAAAGTGTATAAAACTAGAGAGAATAGTATAATACACTTCCATGTTCCCATCACTCAGCTTTAATGCAGAGCCAGTTCGGGCTTCCCAGGTGGCTCAGTGGTAAAGAATCTGCCTGCCAATGCAGGAGAAGTGGATTTAATCTCTGGGTGGGGAAGATCCCCTGAGGAGGAAATGGAGACCCACTCCAGTATTCTTGCCTGCAGCATTCCACGGACAGAGGAGCCTGGTGAGCTATAGACTATGGGGTTGCGAAGAGCTGGACGCAACTGGGCAACTGAACGAGTCACGCTCTGTATGTCTCCTGCCCCGGCCCCCTCACATCATTCTGTCTTTGGTGCTTGTGTGCTCAGCTGCTAAGTTGTGTCCGACTCTTGCAGCCCCCTGGACTGTAGCCTGCCAGGGCTCCTCTGTCCTTGGAATTCTCCAGGCAAGAATACTGGAGCAGGTTGCCATTCCCTTCTCCAGGGGATCTTCCCGAGTGTTCACAGCAACTGGAGAGCAAGCTTGAGCTGGCCTGCGGAGGATGACACTCATGGGGGCCTCCACCCCTCACTGCAGTGGAGACCATCCTGGACCAGCTGACAGCCATCCAGTCTAGCTGGATCCGTCGCTGGATCCATCACTGCGGCCAGCAGACCCATGACTAACCAGTCATGAGCCTATCCAGCCAAGAACAGCAGATGTACCCAGAACTGCCCTGGAGACTCAAGTGAGCAAACGCAGCTGCTGCTGAAGACCACCGGATTTGGGGGTGGTTGGTTTGNGGATCCGTCGCTGGATCCATCACTGCGGCCAGCAGACCCATGACTAACCAGTCATGAGCCTATCCAGCCAAGAACAGCAGATGTACCCAGAACTGCCCTGGAGACTCAAGTGAGCAAACGCAGCTGCTGCTGAAGACCACCGGATTTGGGGGTGGTTGGTTTGTTCCACAACATCGTGGCAGGAGATACACAGTCTATCCCATCAGGACTGAATCACTGTGGTTTTGTTTTTGGCCGTACCACATGGCATGTGGGATCTCTTTTACGAAATGTACTTATTTTTGGCTTTGCGGGGTCTTTGTCGCTGCGTGGGCCTTTCTCCTGTTGCAGAGCACCGGCTCTAGGGCTCTTGGGCTTCAGCAGTTAAGGCACACGGGCTCAGTAGCTGTGGGGCATGGGCTTAGTTATTCTGTGGCCTATGGATCTTCCCAGACCAGAGATCAAACCCGTGTCTCCTGCATTTGCAGGCGGACTCTTCACCACTGAGCAACCAGGGGAGCCTCGAAATAGCTTCCCCTGTGGCTACACCATCAACGTGATATACAGATTCTTCATTTTCTCGATTTTTTTTGGTGTTTTTTTTTTTTTTTAATAAAATTAACTTTTTAAAATTTAACTTTCATTTGTAGTCATGTAATACGTTTACAAGTTTCCAAAGTCAAATCGAGTCGCTTCTCTCTCCATCCTATTCTATCCCTCCCTCACAGGCATTTAAAATTATAGTTTATCCTTCTTTACATTTCAAAACCTATTTGTAATCTCCTCCCCTTAGACGACCCGTGGCACACTGGCCTTTAACTTGCTTTCTCTGCGTAGAGATAATAGCCTAGTGAGCCCCTACTCCTATCTCAGCTCCACAGCACATCCTTCTGAGAACAGGCTATACTTGATTCCGCTGGTACCCGCATGGCTATTTGGGTTACTTCTAGTCTTTTAACATTAGGAAGAGTGTTGCAATGAACAGCCCTGGGCTCTTTCTTNACTCCTATCTCAGCTCCACAGCACATCCTTCTGAGAACAGGCTATACTTGATTCCGCTGGTACCCGCATGGCTATTTGGGTTACTTCTAGTCTTTTAACATTAGGAAGAGTGTTGCAATGAACAGCCCTGGGCTCTTTCTTTTCATATTTTTGCCAGCTTATCTTTAAGATAAATTGTCAGGAGTGGAATTGCTGAGTTAAAAGCAGACGCATCTACTGGACAACTGGGTGTCTTCGGGCGAGACGGTGAAGCGGGCCCATCTCCTACATCAAAGATGAACTCAGCCAAAACAGGTGGAAGACCCGGACTTGAAAGCTGCAACTATCAGCCTCTTAGAAGCAGCCCCGGGGAAAATCTGCGTGAGCTTGGATTTGGCAATGGTTCCCTAAACACAATTGCAAAAGCACACGCAAGAGAAGAAAAAGGATAAATTAGACTTCATTAAAACGATAAACTCTTGTTACCATGTCACTCCCATGAAAATGGCTGTTATTCAAAAAACCAAAATGACGAGCGGTGAGGGGGATGTGCAGACTGGCAAACCTTACACACTGCTCTTGGGAACGTAAAATGA
>SJYA01009491.1:9387-19923 GCA_006410615.1 Neotragus moschatus
CAGGAGTGAGCTGCAGAGCAGACAGGCTGGGGGGGGGGGTCGCCGGCGTGGGGGTGTCAGGCTGCGCTGGGCCGCCTCGGGGGGTGGTGTTGCGTGTCCTGGTGGTGCGGAGTCGAGTTTCACGTCACACCCTCGTGACTCGTGGGGAAGGGAGGGCAGGGTACCAGTCGTGGCAGGGCCAGGCCCTTTCCGTGCGGACCGAGAGGAACAGACACGGAACCGCGGGGGTGTCCAGGGCGCTAGCCGGTGTCCTAAGGGGGGACTGCCCTCCCCAGCGGCCATGGTGTAGGTCCCCGCCGAGAGCCGGGGCAGGGTTGCTGGGGCTCCACCTCTGGCCAGACTGGGCCCCCCACCGCCCCCCACCCCCGTGACTGTGCGGCTTCCTGTCTTCCAGGTTTTGTTTGGATTCTGCCAGGCAGACCCGACAGAGACTGTCCATCAACTGGTCCAACTTCAGCTTGAAAAAAGCCACCTTTGCCGCCCACTGAACGAGGATGCTGGAGAGGGCGGCGCGGCGGCCGCCCGGCCCCCGACCAGAGCCTGCTGCTCGGCCGCGCTGTGAGCTCGTGTGCGTGTTGTCTGTGCGTGAGCCGGCCGGACGAGCCGACCCGCGGCCGGCCCTCTGCGTCTCGCCCCGTCCCGCCACCTGCCCCCCGGGGGCTCTGCTCAGCTCCGCCCGCGGCCACCGGGGGCCCGGGCGGGCGGGCCCGCCGTCCTCCACAGTCCACTGTCCAGAGTGTCCACGTCGCGCGTCCGTGTCTGACCCCCGACTTGTAGCCAGCTTGTGTAAGACCCCGCAGAACGAGACCGTTCCGAGCAAACACCCACCAGTACTCACACCATGAAGTCTGTAGAGTGTACAACTGTATTAACACGGAGCCTGCCTGGCTACTTTTTTAACATATTGTTAAGTAATATTAAAATCATGTCTTTCTTTTTGAAAGATGGAATACATCAGCACAGCAGGAGGCCTGGTCTGCTCGCTTTGTGCCGGGGGCGGCGGGAGAGCGGGCGCCCTCCCCGCCCTCCGTGCGCTGGCCTCTGCGCCAGCACCGCCGTGGGGCGCTGGGTGCTGGGGGCCACGGTGAGGGCGCAAGCGCGGGGGCGCGCTGGAGGAGCGCGGGGGCGCGCTGGAGGAGCGCGGGGGCGCAGCAGCGCCTGGGGGCGGGGCTCCACCCCGGCAGCACTAGCTCCCGCTGCCCGGCCCGGTGACGCAGCTTCCACGCGCGTCCCTGAGGGAGGGGACGCAGCGAGGGCCCGCCTCTGTGTGGAAACAGCTCAGTCTGGCTCTTCGCTTGCGAGGTGGGGGGCCTGGCCCCCGGCGGCGTCTGCCGATGCCCAGGGCTTCCAGGGAGCAGGCTGCCGGGAGGCGGGCGCCTCGGAGCGCGGGCACAGGGCCGCCGTGGTCACCGCAGGAGGCCTCCCTCATGGGCCGTGCAGACGTGCAGACGGGACTACAGTCTGAGCCCCAGACCAGGCCCGGGGGCAGGGAGGGGCTCACGTGGCTCTCTGCTGCTGGGGCGGCCCTGTCGGGGTCTAGGGTCCAGAAGGGGCCGGCGGTTGCGGGGAGAGGTGAGGGCAGCACGCAGGGGCCGTTGGGCGTCGGATGGTCCGACAAAGGGAGAGACTGAGGCCGGGCGGAGGGTCCTCAGGAAAGTGCAGACCTCGCTGCATGCCTGGACCCCAGAAGGGCCGGGCGCCTCCCCTCCCGCTGAGCTCAGACCGCCCGAGCCCCGCTACCCCACCGTTCCCTGGGTGCCCCCCACCTTCCACACCCGCTCTGCTCAGCGGGCCTGCTGCATCTCAGCCCCCCAGCCCCTGGAAGCCAGCTAACCCACAGGACCACCCCTGGCGTTCCTGGTCCCTCAAAGGGGCGTCTGGGGAGCGAGAGAGAGTGTGGATTCAGGCCCCGGGAGGCTGAGGCCCCGGGGTGAGGCCGGGTCCTCCCCCAGTCACCGCAGTGCAGCTGGGGGCACGGGGCCCAGGCCTGTGGCGGGAGCCCCACACGTGCCCAGCGAGGTCCCTGCTCCGCCTGGGCCCAGCCTCGGAGAGCCTCGTGCCGGTTACAGAGGAAAGTGAGCTGGAGAAGAGGCAAAGCGCCTGGGGCTGGAAGAAAAGCAGCCAGGTGGGCTTTGCTTGAAACCTGCCTCCTACACACTCGTCCCATTAAGAAGCCAAGATGTGGCGCTTGTCGGTTTCATTAACGCATTCTTTCTTTTAAGGAGAAGAAGCATTGCACAGTTCACACTGTTTTACTGGCTTCAGCACTAAACCTCTAAGTCATCGCAGAGACGGCAGAAGGGCAGTGCCCTCCTGCTTCGTCTTCACCACCAGGCAGCGGCTCTTCCCTTGGGATCCACCGTCCAGTGTTAGGGGAGACAGCGGGGCGGGGCGAGAGGAGATTCGGAACCGCCTGCGCTCTGAAGGACTCGCTCCCCACACAGGACGCCTGGCAGAGGCAGCTGGGCAGGCGGGCGGGCCCCGCGCGGGGGCGGCCGTATGCTGAGCGCACTGAGCGTGGCTGTGGCTCCGGACACTGGGCAGGGAGAGCGGCCACAGAGCGGTGCTCCTGCCGTCAGCAGCTGTGAAGCCAGGGAAGGTTTTACACACTGCTTCTGGATGTTGGAACAGCGTTTGCTGAGGGAAGGGCCCCCACTTCCTGCCTGGAGGCAGCTGCACCCCTGGATCTACCGATCTGTGCAGAGCCCCGTAAATCCCATAAGCCTGGGGGGTGTTTCCACCACGCAGGGCGCAGAGACTGGGGGGACACGCAGGCACTGGCATGGAGTCCTCCGTGGGGTCTGAGCTCAGCACTCGGGTTCTGCCAACCCCTGGGTGGAATCTAAGGCTGAACACAAGCCTCCAAAGGAGCAAACCGCTCCTAAGTATTAACTTCGCTGCCTGCCAGGAGAAAACCCGACAGTACTTAAAGCTGTCCCGCACGACAAAGTACAGTTCAGAGTGTTAGGACCCAGGCCATGGCAAGAAGGAAACTAAGGCATGAGCAGAAGAAACGTCAGACCAGCAACAGAGATGGAGCCTAATGTGGTGGGCCTGTGGACAAGGGCCTTGGAAGGACGGGTGAAATCTCGTGACTGTGCCCAAGCAGGTGAAGGAGCATGAAGACACGATGAAGAACTGGAAGCTGTAGAGAAAGATCAGATCCAAAGGGAGAAAAATACCCCAGGTACAAGTGACTGCTGATGAGAAACTTTGGAAGGGAATAAGCTACGAGAAGTGGAAACTGACGTTTCCAGTCCTGTGGCCACTGCTGAGTGTTCCAAATCACCTGGCATTTGAGTGCAGCACTTCACTTCCACAGCGTCGTTTTAGGATCTGAAATAGCTCAACTGGAATTCCATCACCTCCAGTTTCTTCGCAGTGATCACTGCAGAAGGCCGCCTTAGCCCCTTGCTGTTCTTTGGAACTGTGCATTCAGGTTAGTGTATCTTTTCTCTCAGCTGTCTGTAAGGCCTCCTGAGGCAAACATGTTGCCTTTTGCATCTCTCTCTCGGGGATGGTTGTGGACACTCCCACCTGTACAGTGTTACAAACCTCCATCCACAGCTCTTCAGCCGCTCTGTCTACCAGATCTGTTCCCTTGAATCTACTTGTCACCTCCACTATATAATCATAAGGGACTGTTTTTTAAGGTCGTATCTGAATGGCCTAGTGGTTTTCCAAGCTTTCATCCCGATCCTACAGAAGGGCAATGCCAAGCAGTGTTCAAACTACCACACAATCGTGCTCACTTCACATGCTAGCAAGGTAATGCTTAAAACCTTCAAGCTAGCCTTCAGCAGCACAAGAATCAAGGACTTCCAGATGTACAAGTTGGATTTAGAAAAGGCAAAGGGACCAGAGATCAAATTGTCAGCATCCACTGGACCATAGAAAAAGCAAGAGAATTCCAGAAAAACATCTGCTTCATTGACTATGCAAAAGCCTCTGACTGTGTGGATCCTTCTTCAAGAGATGGGAACACCACACCATCTTACCTGCTTCCTGAGAAATCGGTATGCAGGTCAAGAAGCAGCAGTTAGAACCGGACATAGAACAGACTGGTTCCAAACTGGGAAGAGTATGTCAAGGCTGTATACTGTCACCCTGCTTATTTAACTTACATGCAGAGTACATCATGAGAAAGGCCGGACTGGATGAAGCACAAGCTGGAATCAAGACTGCCAGGAGAAATATCAACAACCTCAGATATGCAGATGACACCATCCTTATGGCAGAAAGCAGAGGAACTAAAGAGCCTCTTGATGAAAGTGAAAGAGAAGTGAAAAATCTAGCTTAAAACTCAGCATTCAAAAAACAAAGATCATGGCATCCAGTCCAATCACTTCATAGCAAACAGATGGGAAACAGTGAGAGACTTTATTTTCTTGGGCTCCAAAATCACTGCAGATGGTGACTGCAGCCATGAAATTAAAAGATACTTGCCCCTTGGAAGAAAAGTTATGACAAACCTAGACAGCATATTAAAAAGCAGAGACAGTACTTTGCCGACAAAGGTCCGTCTAGTCAGAGTTAGGCTTTTTCCAGTAGTCGTGTATAGATTTGAGAGTTGAACCATAAAGATGGCTAAGCGCCAAAGAAGTGATGCTTGTGAACTGTGGTGCTGGAGAAGACTCTTGAGAGTGCCTTGGACTGCAAGGAGATCCAACCAGTCCATCCTAAAGGAGATCAACCCTGAGTACTCACTGGAATGACTGATGCTGAAGCTGAAACTCCACTACTTTGGCCACCTGATGTGAAGAGCTGACTCACTGGGGAAGTCCCTGATGCTGGGGAAGACTGAGGGTGGGAGANCAAGGAGATCCAACCAGTCCATCCTAAAGGAGATCAACCCTGAGTACTCACTGGAATGACTGATGCTGAAGCTGAAACTCCACTACTTTGGCCACCTGATGTGAAGAGCTGACTCACTGGGGAAGTCCCTGATGCTGGGGAAGACTGAGGGTGGGAGAAGGGACGACAGAGGAGGAGAGGGTTGGACAGCATCCCCGACTCGATGGACATGAGTTTGAGTAAGCTCCAGGAGATGGGGATGGACAGGGAGGCCTGCAGTCTGCGGGGTTGCAAAGAGTTGGACACGACTGGGCGACTGAACTGAAGTGATGCGTTAGTCTCCTGGGTCTCCCATAACAAAGTGTCACAAACTACATGGCTTAGAAATGTATTTTCCAGGTTCTGGGAGATTTAAATCTAGAGTCCAGGTGTGAGCAGAACTGGTTCCTTCTAGAGGTTGTGAGGAGAACGCTCTTCCTTGCTATACTCCCAGCATCCTTTGGTCATTGGCGTCCGTAGCGTCCTTGGCTTATCCATATGTCACTCCAGTCCTGGCCTCTGTCTGCATATGGCGCGCTCTCGTGTCTGTCTCTTGCCCTTCTCTTCTAAGGACGCAGGTCACTGGATTTGGGGCCCACCCTAAGGACATCACCTTAGATTACACCTGCAAAGACCCTCTTTCTAAATGAGGTCACATTCACACACTGTGGGGATCAGGACTTCAGCATTTTTTGGTGAACTATCTTTGGGGGGGAGACAGTTCAGCTCACAGCGGGTTTTCTCAGTTGGCTTTTCCGTTTGTTGAGAACATTCAGGGAGGCAGCGGACGTGTCTCAGACATCTTTGTCTCTCGATTGCCGACTTCCTGATTAAACTGTTTTCTGAAGGCCCCCAGGGTTTTCTACATGCACCATCTGCCATCTGTGAGCAGGGCCAGTTTTATTTCTTCTTTTCCAATTTTCCTCATCTTCATTTTATTGCCCGATTGCCCCTGTTCCAGGTGGCACTGCAGGAATAACCGTGAGCACCTTGCCTGAGGGGGCCCTCCTCAGGGAGGGCACTCAGCACTTCATCAAGTGGAGAGTTGGCTGCAGGTCTCCCAGACACACACCTTGGTCAAACGGAGGAAACCACCCTACTCCTCGTTTGTCGGGCAGTGGTGTCATGAGTGGCTGCTGAACTTTGTCATGAGATGACTGTGGGGTTTGGTTTTTGTTTGGTCTGGTCTGCCGTTAGGCTGCACTATTTTCTTAATGTCAAGCAATCTTATATTCCTGTAATAAAAACTGCACTTGGTTATATTTTTTATTTACTTTTTTAGAATCTGCCTCTACGTTCGTTCCTTCGTGCCTTATTTTTCTCACATTCCAGTGTCGTAAAATGAGTTAGGGAACACTCCTATTTGGTTTCCTGAGTCTGTAGGATAGTGGTCTTTCTTTCTTAGACATTAGGAAGAATTCACCAGTGAGTCATCTGAGACTGTAATTTCCTTTGTGAAAAGACCTTTAATTACAGCTTCAGTCTATGTAAGTGATACAAGGCTGTTCGGGTTTCCTGTTTGTTCAGTTTTAGGAAGCTGTGTTTGAAGGACTTGACCCATTTCATGTAAGCTGTCACATGGATCAGCTCCATAACCTGTTCATCATGTCTCCTCTCTTTGACATCCTAGAGGTCTGCAGTGACGCTCATCCTTGACTCCGGATTTTAGCCACATACGTTTCCTTTCTTCATCAGCCGTGCTGTGGGTTTATCAGTCTCATCCCTATTTAAAAGGACTAGCTCCTGGCGTTGATGAGTTTTGTCTGTTTTCCAGTCATTGGTTCCGCTCCTTTGCTGTTTCCTTCCGTTTCCTTTGGGCTTAATTTGCAGCTCTTTCCCTAGCGTCTTGGATTGAGTACTTGGATCGCTGAAGTCTCACCTCCCTCCGTCCCAACACACGGCTTCGGAGCCATTACATTTGCCCTGGTCACTGCTTTTGCTGTATTCCACACTTTTTGGCAACTTGTCATTTATACTCAGTTCAAAATATTTCCAGTTTCCACTGTATTTATTTTCCTGATGGATCATTTAGAAATATGCTAGGAATTTATTAGTAATCATTCTGTTGCTGAATTATGGTTAATCTTGGTGGTCAGCAATCACAAGTTCAGTGATTAGGCTCTTTGGAATATTATTGTGATTCACTAATTTGTCTCTTTTGGAAGCATTCCGTGTACACCTGAAAAGAATTACAGTTAGCGCTTGTTGGCTGTAACTTACATTCTACATATGAATTAGGCCAGGTAGATTATTTTGGTTAAATCTTCTATATCCTTACCGTTTTTCCCTGCTTCTTTCAGTTACTGAGAAAGGTATGTTAAAATCTCCAATTGTGATTATGTATTTATCTAGTTCTTATGCTTTATATTGGTATTATTAGCTCTCTGCAAATCTGGGTATATTATAGATGCCTGATAAATGCACACTTTTGTCGTTATGTGATGTTGACCTCTATCTCTGGGGGAGTTTTTGCCTTAAAGTGCACTGTCTGATTTTCTTGCTAACGCTGGCGTGGTACGTCTTCATCTTCTCTGATGGGCACACAGGCAAGACTTATTTTCGTCCACTGTGACAGTCGTTATTCAGTCAGAGGATTTGGTAAGTCTATTTACTGCTGCATATGTTGGGGTTCTTATCCCCAACCAGGGATCAAACCCTAGGCCCCTGCATTAGAAGCAGAGTCTGGGGACTTGCCTGATGGTCCAGTGGCTAAGATCCCACACTCCCAATGCTGGGGGCCCAGGCTGCATCCCTGATCAGGGAACTAGACCCCACGTGCCACAGCTAAGAGTTCACATGTGCAACTAAAGGGCCCGACTGTTGCAACAAAGCCTGAAGCCCCTGCAGCGCTGCAACTGAGGCCTGGGGCCACCGAGCAAGTAGTTACGAGTCTTAACCAGCACACCGCTCGGGAAATCTCTCTATAACTTTTTAATTAAGTATTTCCATCACTGCTTCAGTGGTCTCCCTAGAGAATATAATATGCTCCTGAAATTCATTAGTCTACTGTAAGTCAATGCAAAAACTTTATAACTATGTATGTAAGTTGCTTAAGCACTCTGCTCTCCCACCTAGAAAGTTCTCGCGGTGGTTTGCGTGTCTGAAAACCTTCAAGACGTCCGTTTTAAACAATCAGTACTCATTCGTGTCTGCTCATCCCCATGCTCTGCCCTCCTTTCTGTATTTTTATCCAGAATTACTTCTGACCAGCCTCAAGAGTCTCCACAGTATCCTCCTTTCTTTTAGTACCATCTGCTGCATATACCAGAGAAGGCAGTGGCACCCCAGTCCAGTACTCTTGCCTGGAAAATCCCATGGATGGAGGGCCTGGGAGGCTGCAGTCCATGGGGTCGCTAGAGTCGGACACGACTGACCGACTTCACTTTCACTTTTCACTTTCATGCATTGGAGAAGGAAACGGCAACCCACTCGAGTGTTCTTGCCTGGAGAATCCCAGGGACGGGGGAGCCTGGTGGGCTGCCGTCTAGGGGGTCGCACAGAGTCGGACACGCCTGAAGCGACTCAGCAGCAGCTGCTGCATAGACGTCAGCTTAGCTTGTGTTTGTGTGGCTGTATCTTCACTGTGCCTCTTCCCCTACGTGTCTAGAATTTGTGACTGTATAGTGGACTCTGTTGCTTGTGTCTGAAGAAAGATGGGTTTTGTCCAGCAGGCCTGTGGATTACTGGTTGGCTACCTGGAAGAGAGGGCCGTTTTGGTTTTGCCCTAAGATGTCAACTTTACTCCTAAAATGTGGCCCCTTGAGGGTTTCAAAGGAAAACCGAGGATGCAGCCACCCCCTCTAACCCTGACGGACAGCCGCCAGGGCCTCTGCTCCAACCGTCCTGCCGTCCAGCCCCGGTCCTGCCCCAGGATTCGTGGAGTCTTACTCTCAGTCTGCCTGGTTCAGGGTCAGCCAAGGATCGGAGGGGTCCCCTCCTGTGGTTCCTTTCTCTGCAAGAAGCGCTTGGATGTCAGCCAAGTCTCAGCTCCTGAGGACGGAGGCTCCCCGTGACGCTCAAGACCTACGGCTTCCAGCCAGGCTCGTGGACACCGGGGGCGTGGGGAATCCCAGAGGGATGGACATCTCAACTCCCCTCGGAGGAAGGCAGAACCGGAGGAAGAGGCCGCGCGCACTCGCATGGTGGCAGCTGCTCCAGGGAAGCGGGGAGCAGAGGGTGGGGTGCAGGCAGGGGGCCCATATCCCAGCTGGGTCCCCTGCTGCTGTGACGCCTCCCCGCCCGCACTGAGCACTCAGCCCGTCCTCGACTCCCATCTGGGCTGGACGACGGGGCTCTGGAGGCCCCGACAGGCGACGGTCCGCAGGCGTGTCTCGCAGGCAGCTAACTCGGGCCCGGGTGGAAGTGCAGCCAGGCCCTCGCACCCCAGTCCCCAACACACACACGGGGCAGCCACTTAGCAAGTCCCTTTATTACAGAATCGAAGCATGATCGCGTGTCCAACTTCTGGGGGTGTGGCGAACCCCAGTGCAGCCCAGCGAGTCTCTGCAGCTCAGCGCTCGGCTCCACGACTCCCGGGGGCAAAGCCCTGTGCTGGCCCGCGAGCACGCCCATGGCCGTCCACTCGTGGCCTCGGCCTGGCCGCTTGGGAGACCAGCTCCACGGTAGAAGCTCCAACCCCTCCCCTGCCGCCAGCCCCACCGCAAGTTCCCGCTGACCCAAGAGTGGCCGAGACGGAGGCTCAGAAGCACCCCCAGCCTGTGCTGGGGGCCCCATCCTGATGCGGGCGCACCCACCACGGAGCACCGGGCTCACTGGCAGCACTCGGCCACGTGCCTGAAGAGCTCCTCGCCTTGCTCGTCGCTGAAGCAGTGCAGGCAGTGGGGGCACTGCAGGTCCCCCTGGTCTCTCTGGGTCATTCCCGGGCACCCGCCCTCCACGGGGAGGTCCAGCCACTGGGATCCCGTCCCAGGCCTCCGGCCACCGGCTGCCACAGGCTCCGAAGCGTCGGTCTCCAAACACCTGGGAGATCTGCTCCCTGTGTGAATCCGGCAGGAGACTGGCTCACGAGAATCCTAGAAAAGGCAGGAGTCCGCTCCCAAGGCTGGTCTCAGCTCCAACCTCTGGAGCCACGTCCGTCGCTGTGCAGGACCCGCACCTTTGCTCTGCCTGGTGTCGAGGCCCGAACGAGGACGTGCCAGGGACGACTGAGGGGTCCAGACCTCCCGCCTGTGCCCACGAGGGAAGAGGCCCACGTGGGGGCCACCGCAGCACAAGGGGCAGCGTGCAGGAGCTTCAAGTCGGGGCACGAGGCCAGGACAGGCCAGCGGACACCACCGTCCACGCGCACAAGTGCCACCCAGAGTTTCCGGGCACTGGGCACAGCAGCCCTGCCTGAAGCGGAATCGAGGTCTTGGCAGCCTCAGGAGAGCTCGAAATGCATGAAAGAGAAACGAAGACGACCCCCGCCCCCGGCCGGAGGAGACCCCGGCTGTACCTGTCTCCGGGACGCCTGACGCTGCAGCGAGGCCACCTGCTCCTCCAGCTCGTGGATGCGGCTCTGCGCCCGCTCCCTGTCGGCCCTCTCCGACGTGAAGTCGTCCTTGTAGGCGAGGATCTGCGAAAGACGCCAGCATCAGGGGGCGGCGACCCCGCCCCTATCCCATCAGGAGGCCCCGCCCCTATCCCGTAAGGAGGCGGAGGCCCCGCCCCCCCCGTATCAGGAGGCGCCCCCACTCCGCCCCC
>SJYA01009491.1:24706-48336 GCA_006410615.1 Neotragus moschatus
TTCAGATCCCCAGAGAGAAAGGGCCCGTGACTCAGAATCATACGAGTCCACGGCCTGCCCGGAGAGCACTCTGGTTTCTCAAATGTGCCCTGTTCTTTCTGAGGTTCCCTTTTCGTGGGATTCTCAGACCGAGGCCTTCCCCCACGCCCGGCCGAGCTGCTGCGAGGGGACTGCAGGGCTCATCCCAACAGCCCTACGTCACAGGGTGCGGTTCTCGACCAAACTGTTACAGCCCCTTCCACCGCCACGACCCGGTAGGCCCCGCTCCCGACAGCCCCCAGAGGAGCCGCAATTTCTCAGGTGGGGTCTTCCTGATGCTGAGACCCACCCGCTCCCCTGCACCCACACTGTTCTCCCCTCACAGGCCCCTTCCCGAGTAGCGCCAGACAGGGGGCACTGTGCCAAGCGGGGCCCCGCGTCCTTGCTGCCCAGGCCCGAGGCCCCAGCAGGGCCAGGCTGCGCTGGAGCTGACAGGCCCACCCAACTGGAGGCCCCCTGGGCCAGCGCTGCCCACACAGAGGCCCCAGCACTGTACATGCCTCACTCAGGACACCCCTCCTGCCCCGGCTCTGCTGCTTTGTGGAGGCTGGAGAGACCACAGGGC
This sequence comes from Neotragus moschatus, assembly GCA_006410615.1. Lineage (NCBI taxonomy): Eukaryota > Metazoa > Chordata > Mammalia > Artiodactyla > Bovidae > Neotragus > Neotragus moschatus. The sequence continues at coordinate 25,311 of SJYA01009491.1, forward strand.
CATCTCCCCACTGGGCCCAGGGGCAGCCGCAGGTCTGCTCTCCTGGACATTCTGCAGGCCCCACCACCCTAGAGGAAATCCCCAGAAGGGAGGTGCAAGGCGAGGCCTGCTGCCCCAGGGCCTACCTCGGGGCTCTGCTCCCCCGCGGCCCCCGCGGCCCCCTGGCGTTCATCCAGACACTTGGCCAGATGCTGGCACATGTGGGCCGTGGCGGCCAGGGTCCGCCGCAGCTGGTGGGTCTCGTCGGCCAGGGAGCGGCACAGGATGTGGCTGGCAGCCCGGGCCCGCTCCTTCTCCGCCACGCTCCTCCGCAGCAGGGCCACCTCCTGCGCCTGCGCGAGCGCCGGCTGGCTCAGGAGCTGCTGCGCCTCCCGCTCCTTCTCCTCCAGCTGCCCCGAGAGCCTCTCGATTTCCTAAGGGAAGATTTAGAAGCACAGCTGATCTGGCTGTGGTGCTGGAGAACACTCTCGACAGTCCCTCGGACTGCAAGGAGATCCAACCAGTCCATCCTGAAGGAAATCACCCCTGAACATTCATTGGAAGGACTGATGCTGAAGCTGAAACTCCATTCTGGCCACCTGATGGGAAGAACTGACTCACTGGAAAAGACCCTGGGGCTGGGAAAGATTGAAGGTGGAGCAGAAGGGAATCACAGAGGATGAGATGCTTGATGGCATCACTGACATGACGGACATGAGTTTGAGCAAGCTCCAGGAGTTGGTGATGGACAGGGAGGCCTGGCATGATGCAGTCCCTGGAGTCGCAAAGAGTCGGAAATGACGGAGCAACTGAACTGATCTGACTGAAAGAAGCAACGTCAGAAACAAATGTTCACAAAGCAGAAGGCAGGCACAGGCGCCCATATGTATGTAACAAACACGTTCATTCGGAGGCTGGCTTCTGGATGGATGATTAACTCAGGAGTTTTCAGCCCCAAAAGTTCTATCTGAAACATCATCTAAAATTCTGTTTTCAAGAGCAAACTCATAATGTTAGATTTTACATCATCAAATTAGTAAGAGTGGCAATTCCAAACCTCTTGAAAAAAAGGGCAGAAACTCCCCCGAGGTGGGCAGCCCCCAAAGCCATGCCCACGTTCTCACCCCGACACCTGGGAACGTGACTTCATTTAGCTGTTTCCAAAGAGCTGTTCAGTCCGTGAGGATATAACTAGTTAAGACAAAGGCACGCTGGAACTGATGGACCCGAATCCAGCGTCCAGTGTCCTCATAAGAGGCAAGTGTGGACACACAGAGGAGGCCGCGTGTGGCGAAAGGCAGGGGCTGGAGTGCTGTGTCCACAAGCCAGAGGGCGCCAGGGTGCCACAGCCGCTGAACGCTGGAGAGAAGGGCCTGCCCCCACACCCCGACCCGGGGCCTCAGGCCTTCAGAGCCGTGAAGACCAAGAATCTACTGCCTTTGTGCTGTGCGTGGTCGTTCATGCCCAGCTCTGTGGCTCCATGGACGGCAGCCGCCAGGCTCCTCTGTGCGTGGGACTCTCCGGGCACGAGTACGGCCGTGGGTCGCCATGCCCTCCTCCGGGGATCTTCTTGGCCCAGGGATCCAGCTCAAGTCTCTGGCGTCTCCTGCGCTTTACCACCAGCGCCCCCAGGAAGCCTGTCTATTACTGCCTTAGGCCACCCAGCTGTTAGAGCAGCTCTGGGAAGCTAGTATCCCCGACCAACGTCCTTCAGATGCCGCTGGCTTTCAGCGCCCCCACTTGGGTTCTGCCCTCAGTTCTGTGCTGTCTCACTTTCAGAGTAACGTCCACCGTAATGAGCACGCAGGGGAGGTGCAGCAGGAGAAGCCCGTCCACCCTGCACGGGGGAAAACAGCTTCTGGAAAAAGCCAGGGTGGAGCCTGAGCGCGCACAGGGGGCGTGGCAGGGGCGTGGCAGAGAACCTCCCCGCAACCCTCAAAGAGCGCTCTCCTAAGTGCTTTAGAACAAAGCAAAAACGTGCATGGTTCTCAAAGCTTCAAACACACAGAAGTAAATGAAAACTTCCTTTCCCCCCAGCAGCCTGCTACACTCTTCAGAGGCAAGCACTGCTCGCGATCTGGCCGGGGCCGCGGCAGGATGCTGGCCCGCGTCTGTGGCACATGCATTTTGCACTCGGGTCTGACAGCACTGTCATGGCACCCCGCTTTTCTGCTCCTTGGTAAAATGCTGTGTTGCACAGCAGCGCACAACCTGCCTGTTCTTCTCAGCTACAGCCTGGAGCTTCATCCAAAGCGCAGGCTGACAGCACACAGCTCTAGCGCGCACACCCTCCCCGCGCATCCCTAGAAGTCTCACGGCTGGGTCTGCCCAAGCCTGGGGTCAGGAAGTAATGGCGGGGATTTCCCTGCTGGTCCAGTGGCTGCGACTCCAAGCTCCCCACGCAGGGGGCCTGGGTTCCATCCCTCGTCAGGGAGCTAGATCCCACAGGCTGCAACTAAGACCCGGCACAGGTGAATGAATAAAACATTTTAAAAATGAATTTCATACTAAAGTCAGAAAGACCAATACTCATACATCACTTAATATGTGGAATCTAAAGTATGACACAAATACACCCACCACACAGAAACAGGACACTCCTGTGGTTGCTAAGGGGTACGGCAAGCGGGCAGGGCTGGGGTGGGAGTCTGGGATTAGGAGGTGCGAGCAACTAACAGAACGAACAAACAGGGCCTCCGGAAGAGCACAGGGAACTGCATCCAACGTCCTGTGATCAGCCAATGGGAAAGAACAGGAAATAGACTGTACGGTCCATAGCTACACACACGTAGGGGCTTCCCTGGCGGCTCGGGCGGCAAGCAATCTGCCTGCGGTGCAGGAGCCCTGGGCTCGGGCCCTGAGCCAGGAAGATCCCCTGGAGGAGGGCATGGCAACCCACTCCGGTCTTGTTGCCCGGGAAACCCCACGACAGAGGGGCCTGTCTACAGTTTACCGGGTAGCAAAGAGTCGGACACAGCTGAGCGACTGGCACACACAGAGCTTTGTGTACAGATTGTAACTGACTCACTCTGCTGTCCAGCAGAATTAATGAAATACTGTAGATCAGCTACACCTCAATAAAATTAAACAACTGGGGGACTCAGGGGCACGGCCAGCCTCTGGGTCCCTCCCTGGGCCCACACCCACACCCACACCCGTGAGGCGAGCACTGCTCCCCGAGCACAGGTCACGCCCCATCCCCGGATAAGTCCAGCCCGTGACGGCAGCCCGCTAACCAGGTGACTGGAAAACACTCTGAAAGCCCCGTCCTCTTTCTCTCGGGAAATTTTTTCACGCAGCTTACAGGATCTGAGTTTCCCGACCAGGGATCGAACCCAGGCCCTTGGCAGTGAAAGCGCAGGGTCCTAACCACTGGACCACCAGAGTTCCCTCAGGGAATTTTAAGAGTGCCCTTTTTCCCGTTTTCCTCGGACTTTGCTCTAGAAGTGAACAGAAAGACAGGAAGGAAGGGAAACCCCATTAGAAGAATCAGTCGGCCTGGCTCCCTTGGGGAAGGCCTCGGGGAACACGCTTCCCTGGGCCCTTGTTCCATGACAGGGACTCACTGGTGAGGGCGGCGGGCGAGGAAGTGAGGTCAGGCCCTGGCACACAGGCGTGTCCAGCACCAGGTGGACAGGAAATCAGGACTGGCGACAACCGGTGTGACAAGCACCAGCGGATCAACCTCATCAGCGGGGATCTTGCCCAAAGGTTTCCGGCGCTGGCGCGCCATCAGCCCATTGCGCCTCACTGCCCTCTGACCTCATGGGCATCACAGCCAAGCTGGGCAAGGCCTGTTCTTGGAAGGCCACTACTTCGTCCTTCCTTTGGGCCCTGATGACCTCACCGCTGGGCTGAAGGAGGAAAAGAGGCCTCTCCCTAGACCTGGCCAGCAGGCATCAGAACCTCCTCCCAGCACACGGCCCTCCAGCACCAGGCCGGGCCTGCAGGACCTGTCCAGGGCCTTCCCAGCCCATTCACACAGCTGGGGCCGCCGGCTGCTGCCAAGGCACTTGGTTTGGGTGAGCCCCGTNCCCTAGACCTGGCCAGCAGGCATCAGAACCTCCTCCCAGCACACGGCCCTCCAGCACCAGGCCGGGCCTGCAGGACCTGTCCAGGGCCTTCCCAGCCCATTCACACAGCTGGGGCCGCCGGCTGCTGCCAAGGCACTTGGTTTGGGTGAGCCCCGTCCAGATAGGGCAATGAGAGCCAACTACAGCCTTCTTAGCCGAGAGTGAAGTGAAGTCGCTCAGGCGTGTCTGACTCTTTGCGACCCCGTGGACCGTAGCCCACCAGGCTCCTCCCTCCATGGGATTCTCCAGGCAAGAATACTGGAGTGGGTGCCATTTCCTTCTCCCGGGGATCTTCCCGACCCAGAGATCGAACCTGGGTCTCCCACACTGCAGGCAGGCGCTTTAACTCTGAGCCACCAGGGAAGGCCCCCTGATGGGTGGGCAGGCTGCCTCTGCAGACTGTTCTGGTGGCAGGAAACCTAAAGGCACAGACCCAGACCCGGTGCTGGGCCTTGCACTCACTTGTGTTCCTTAAACACTGGCCACTTCTGAAGGCCCACAGCCTGCAAGGCCCCGTCCCGTGCCTCCTGTGGGAAATCCGGCAGGAGGCCTCCCTCCAGGGGACACAGACCCGGGCCAGCACGGCCCAGCCTCCCCGGGCGCGTCTCCCTGTCCAGCAGCACAGCCCTGCGGGGACCCTGTCGCTGTCGGCGGACGGACATGCCCGAGGACACTGGCCACGCGCAGCCAAGCTGCACCCAGTCCCCCTCCCAGTGGCTCAAAACCGAATCTGCAGGAGTCACTGTCCTGCAGGGACGGCCACCGCCCTGAAAAGCTACTCGGGCCAGAAGCTGCGGCTTCGGCAGCAGCGCCTCTGTTCTCGTCTCTATACGGAGAGCACTCAGGGTAAACACGCGTTGTGTGATAGGTGTCGATATAGGCATGCAAATGCGCACGGCGTGAATGCAGACACAAGTCTGCACGGGACCCCAGAGCAGGCCAGGTCCCGTGGGGACCCCGTGGGGCCGGCTCCTAAGGCTCACGGGGCTGAGTGGACCGAGAGGGCAGCGACCGTGAGGAGGCAGAGGCCGGGGCGGCCGGTCCGCCCCTCCTGCCGCCCCTCACGTCCTCTGTGAGGCCAGAGGACTTCGGGCAGCACCTCATCTGCAAGCGTCGTGAGCCGCTCAGGTGGAGACAGGCCGAGCAACAGCGCGGCAGGAGGCCCCCGGGCTTCAGGGGCTCGTGGGGCTTCCCAAAGACGCTCCTCGCCGCACCCGCCCAGGCGGCCCGGAGTGTCTGCAAAGAAGGCCGGGGGTGCCGCCACCAGGACCCGGGCCCCTTCTCCACCTGTTGGCAACACAGACCCGGAACGACCGCACCTGGCCGACTAGGGGAGGACTGTGCCTCTGAAGGGTGCACTGGCTTTGTTTTGTCTTAAAAATCTTCTTTCAAACATCAGAAATGACCTGGCTCTGGCGTCCCTGGTGGTCCACGGGTTAAGAATCTGTCAGTGCAGGGGACACGGGCCTGACCCGTGGAAAAGACCCCCATGTGCCTGGTCCAGCNCCGACTAGGGGAGGACTGTGCCTCTGAAGGGTGCACTGGCTTTGTTTTGTCTTAAAAATCTTCTTTCAAACATCAGAAATGACCTGGCTCTGGCGTCCCTGGTGGTCCACGGGTTAAGAATCTGTCAGTGCAGGGGACACGGGCCTGACCCGTGGAAAAGACCCCCATGTGCCTGGTCCAGCTAAGCCCACAGGCTGCAATGACTGAAGCCCACTCGCTCCGAACCTGAGCTCCACGGCCAGAGAAGCCACCACAGCAAGAAGCCCTCACCCCGCGACGGAGACAGGCCAGAGCAATGAAGAGCTGGCAAAGCTGTGAACAAAGGCCCAGAAAGAAGAACCTGGCTTGCGTGCAGACTTGCCGCATTGACAGGCTCACCGCCAAGAGCCAGCCGGCACCGGAGGAACGAGGCAGGCCACTGCAGGCTGCTCCCGCCCACCAAGGGCTGCCTGACCTACCGCCCCACAGCCGCGTGCAGCCCCCAGGCCCCTGCAGCCCCCAGGCCCCTGCAGCCCCCAGGTTTCAGCACTTGTTGCTCTGAAGTGGGAGACACACTTGCCCATCTGGCTATGTGTCCTAGTCCAGTTCGTAACCACCGTTAGAAACTGCACGCATCATCCTGTCTCCGCCTCCATCTTCACGGGCTGTCTTATAAGGATACCAGGCACCAGATTAGGGCCCACCCTAGTCCAGGAGGACTTCACTTTATCACACCTGCAAAAGCCGTACTTCCAAATAAGGTCTCAGTCACCCAGGCGTCTCCAACTCTGCAACCCCATGGACAGCAGCAGGGCAGGCCTCCTTGTCCATCACCATCTCCCAAAGCTTGCTCTAACGCATGTCCACCGAGCCGAAGATGCCATCCAACCATCTCATCCGCTGCCACCCTCTTCTCCTCCTGCCTTCAATCTTTCCCAGCATCAGGGTCTTTTCCAGTGAGTCAGTTCTTCACATCAGATAGCCAAAGTATTGGAGCTTCGGCTTCAGGATCAGTCCTTCCAATGAATATTCAGGACTGATTTCCTTCAGGATGGACTGGCTGGATTTCCCTGCAGTCCAAGGGAGTCGAGAGTCTTCTCCAACCGCAGTTCACAAGCACCAATGCTTCAGCGCTCAGCCTTCTTTATGGTCCAACTCTCACATCCATACATGACCACTGGAACAACCATAGCTTTGACTACAGGGACCTTTGTCAGCAAAGTAATGTCTGTATTTTTGAATATGCTGTCTAGGTTGGTCATAGCTTTTCCTCCAAGGAGCAAGTGTCTTTTAATTTCATGGCTGCAATCACCATCTGCACTGATTTTGGAGCCCCCAAAAATAAAAGTCTCTAATTGTTTCCCCATCTATTTGCCACGAAGTGATGGGACGGGATGCCATGATCTTCGTTTTCTGAATGTTGAGTTTTAAGCCAGCTTTTTCACTCTCCTCTTTCACTTTCATCAAGAGGCTCTTTAGTTCCTCTTCACTTTCTGCCATAAGGGTGGTGTCATCTGCATATCTGAGGTTATTGATATCTTTCCCGGCAATCTTGATTCCAGCTTGTGCTTCCTCCAGCCCAGCGTTTCTCATTATGTACTCTGCATATAAGTAAAATAAGCAGGGTGACAATATACAGCCTTGACGGACTCTTTTCCCAATTTGGAACCAGTCTGTTGTCTATATCCGGTTCTCATTGTTGCTTCTTGACCTGCATACAGCTTTCTCAGGTAAGATGGTCTGGTGTTCCCATCTCTTGAAGAAGGATCCACACAAAGGCCTTTGCATAGTCAATGAAGCAGATGCTTCTCTGGAATTCCTTTTTTTTCTATGATCCAATTGATGCTGGCAATTTTATTTCTGGTTCCTCTGCCTTTTCTAAGTCCGTCTTGTACACCTGGAAGTTCTTGGTTCACGTACTGTTGAATGAAGCCTGGCTTGAAGGATTTTGAGCATTATCTCGCTCAGTGTGAAATGAGTGCAACTGTGTGGTAGTTGAATATTCTCTGGCATTGCCCTTCTTTGGGACTGGAATGAAAACTGACCTTTTTCAGTCCTGTGGCCAACGCTGAGACTTCCAAGCTCACAGGCATAGTGAGGGCAGCACTTTCACATCATCTTTTAGAATCTGAAATAGCTCCGCTGGAAATCGATCCGCTCTATCTACCAGCCCTGTTCGTAGCGACGCTTCCTGAGGCCCGCTTGGCTTCGCACTCCAGGATGTCTGGCTCTCGATGGGTGAGCACACCGTCGTGGTTGCCGGGTCGTGAAGACCTCTCTAGCGCAGCTCTTCTGTGCATGCTTGCCGCCTCTTCTGCTTCTGTTAGGTCCACACTGTTTGTGTCCTTTATTGTGCCCATGTTCGCATGAAATGTTCCCTTGCTATTTCTACTTTTCTTGGAGAAATCTCTTAGTCTTTCCCATTCTCTTGCTTCCTGTATTTCTTTGCATTGTTCACTTAAGGCTTTCTTATCTCTCCTTGCTAGCCTTAGAACTGAGCATTCAGATGGCTTTCCTCTTCTTCTTTGCCTTTTATTTCTTTTCTTTTCTCAGCTATTTGGAAGGCCTCCTCAGACAACCATTTTGCCTTGTAGAATTTCTTTTTCTTGGGGATGGTCTTGATCCCTGCCTCCTGGACAATGTCACGAACCTCCGTCCATAGTTTTTCACGCACTCTATCAGATCCAACCTCTTGAATCTATTTGTCAAATTTCCATTGTATAATCATAAGAGATCTGATTTAGGTCACACCTGAATGGGCTAGTGGTTTTCCCTACTTTCTTCAATTTAAGTCTGAATTTTACAATCAGGAACTCATTATGTGAGCCACAGTCAGCTCCTGGTCTAATTTTTGCTGACTGTGTGGAGCTTCTTCATCTTTGACTGCAAAGAATATAATCATTCTGATTTCAGTATTGACCATCTGGTGATGTCTTGTGTTGTTGGAAGAGGGTGTTTGCTATGACCAGTGCGTTCTCTTGGCAAAACTCTGTTAGCCTTTGCCCTGCTTCATTTTGTACTCCAAGGCCAAATTTGCCTGTTACCCCAGGTATCTCTTGACTTCCTACTTTTGCATTCCAGTCCCCTATGATAAAAAGGACATCTTTTTTGGTGTTAGTTCTAGAAGGTCTTGTAGGTCTTCACAGAACCGTTCAACTTCAGCTTCTTCTGCATTAGTGGCTGGGGCATAGACCTGGATTACTGTGATAGTGAATGGTTTGCCTTGGAAACAAACCAAGACCACTCTGTTGTTTTTGAGACTGCACCCAAGTACTGCATTTTGGACTCTTTTGTTGGCTATGAGGGCTACTCCATTTCTTCCATGGCACTCCTGCCCACAGCAGTAGATGTGACGGTCATCTGAGTTAAATTCACCCGTTGCCATCCATTTTAGTGCGCTAATTCTTAAAATGTCGATTTCACTCTTGCCGACTCTTGTGTGACCAAGGCAAATCAATTTTCCTTGATTCATGGACCCAATATCCCTGGTTCCTCTGCAATCTTTTTTCTTCACAGCACTGGACTCTAGTTTCACGCCAGACCCGTCCACAACCGGGCGTCTGCACTCGGGCTCAGCCTTTTCATTCCTTTCGGAGCTCTTTCTCTGCTCTTCTCCAGTAATATACTAGGCACCCACCAGCCCGGGGAGTTCATCTTTCAGTGCTGGGTCTTTTCGCCTTTTCACACTGTTCATGGGGTTTCCCAGGCAAGAATGCTGAAGTGGTTTGCCATTCCCTTCTCCAAGGGACCACATTTTGTCAAAACACTCCACCGTGACCCGCCCATCTCAGGTGCCCCACACGGCACGGCTCACAGTTTCACTGAGTTAGACAAGGCTGTGGTCCGTGTGATCAGTTTGGTTAGTTTTCTGTGACTGTGGTTTTCATTCTCTCTGCCCTCTGATGGAGAAGGATGAGAGGCTTGTACAAGCGTCCTGATGGGAGGGACTGGCTGTAGCGAACGCTGGGTCTTGCCCTGGTGGGCAGGGCCATGCTCAGCTTTAATCCCATTTTCTGCCGATGGGCAGGGCTGTGCTTCTTCCCTGTAGTTTGGCCTGAGGTGGTCCAGTGCTAGAGTCGCCATCTCCATTGCAGGCTGTAGGCTCTATGGAAGGGGTAATGGTGACCTCCGCCAAGAGGACGGAGGCCAGTAGGCCGCACCCCCCAGGACTGCCGCTGCCAGTGCCCCGAGCACACAGCCGGCCACTGCCGACGCACACCTCTGCCAGAGACTCTCACACACTCCCAGGCAGGTCTGGCTCAGGCTCCTGCGGGGTGACGGCCCCTTCTCCCGGGTCCTGTGCACGCAGGGTTCCGTCTGTTTCCTCAGTCCTTCGGAAGTTCTGTAATCACATCCTGCTGACTTCCCCGGGATGCCAGGTCCTTTGCCAGATCTCCAGGTTGGGAAGTCTGTTGTGGCCCCTGGAACTTTCGCAACAGTGTGAGAATGAGAACCGCTTTGGTGTAACTGTTCTCCAGTTTGTGGATCACCCAGCAGGCGGCTCTACGGCGGGTGTGTCGTCAAAGCTCCAGTTTCTCCAGTGGTCACGTACGAATGTGAGAGCTGGACCATAAAGAAGGCTGAGAACCGAAGAATTGACATTTTTGAACTGTGCTGCTGGAGAAGACTCTTAAGAGTCCTCTGGACAGCAGAGAGAGCCAACCAGTCCATCCTAAAGGAAGTCAACCCTGAATATTCACTGGAAGGACTGACGCTAAAGCTCCAACTGGCCACCTGACGCGAAGAGCCGATTCACTGGAAAAGCCCCTGATGCTGGGAAAGGTTGAGGGCGGGAGGAGAGGGCGACAGAGGACGAGAGGGCTGGCTGCATCACCGAATCGACGGACACAGGTTTGAGCGAACTCCAGCAGACGGTGAAGGACAGGGAAGCCTGGTGCGCCACCGCCGACGGGGCCACACAGAGCTGGACACGACTTAGTGAGTGAACAACAACAATAAACTTAGAAAGGTCTCCAACCAGCAATATAACTGTACAAGTTAAGGCACGAGAAAACAAAGAACAAACTAAACCCAAAGCTAGCAAAAGGAAGGAAAAATAAAGAGTAGGGCGGAGATAAATCAAATAGAGAACAGAAAAACTATAAGAGAAAATCAACGAAGCCAAGTTAGCGCTTCAGAAAGATCAGCAAGATGGATAAACCCGAGCGAGACAGATCACAAAAAGAAAGAAAACACTGATTAAAATCAGCAATGTAAGCAGAGGTGTTACTACCAATTCTGTGAAGATAAAAGTGATTACGAATGAATACTATAGATAAGCCAAATTCTTAAAACCAAATTCTTAAAAACACAATTTCTACCAAGAGCAAATCACAGAGAAACAGAACCTCAACAAACATCTAGGGATCGATAGTCAGGAGAGTGAATCAGTCATCAGAGACCTGCCCACGGGGCTTCCCTGCTGGCTCAGCGGTCAACCCACGCGTCCGTGCGGGAGACACGGGTTCGACCCCTGGTCGAGATCCCTGGTGCTGCAGGGCGACTAAGCCTGTGCACCACGGCTATTGGCCTGTGCCCCAGCGCCTGGGAATCCCAGCTACTGACGCCCACGCGCCTGAAGTCCGTGCTCCTCAGGAGGAGCCACAGTGCGGAGGAGCCCGCGCACCGCGATGGAGCGGCCCTGCTCCCCACCAGAGAGAGGCCCCGCACGGCAATGGAGACCCAGCCAGCCAGAAACACACTATTTAAAAAATACCTCCCTACAAAAAAAGAAAAAGGCTCGACACCAAAGATTTTAGCAGTGAATTCTATCCAGTATTTAAACCAGAAATATTAACGATACCAATTCCTCCCAAAGTCTTCCAAAAAACTGAAGAGGAGGGAACATCTCTAACTTATTCTGTGAGGTCAGCAGCCAGACAAAGACACAAGAAAGCAACCACCTAATATCCCTTGTGAACACTGATGCAAAGATTCTCACAAAGTGCAGGCAGGCGCTCTCAGTCATGTCTCACCTTTGGGACCCCGTGCGCGGCAGCCCACCAGGCTCCTCTGTCCACGGGCTTCTCCAGGCAAGAACACGAGTGGGCTGCATGCCTGCCTCCAGGCTCACACACTGTACTGCAGACAGTCAGCTGCCGACGAATATCCAATGAACAATGACCATGAGAATGAGGCCTTCCGAGGAACACAAAGCACAGCTGCGTGTCCATGCTTGTTTTCCACCTATGACGGCATCGATCCCTTGCAATGAACTGAAGGTGCCACCAACAATCTTTCCTGATCGCAGCAGTTTTCACCACAGTAGTTACCTGTAGGTTTAGGAAATAACACTGCCCTGCTGTGCTTATGCTCACAAACGTGTTTCATCAAAACAAGGAAGGGAAGGGGGCGGGGCTGATCAGTGTGACATACGACATCACGACAAGAAGGAAGGGGAGAAAACGCGATCGTATCGAGTGATGCAGAAAAGCTTTTGACAAAATTCAACACTTTCATAATAGAAACAGGCAACAAATAGGAACAAAAGGAAACTAGCTCCACCTAACAAAAGCCGCAGCGAAGCCCACAGCGAGGCCGCACTATGTCCACCTCCACAACCACTGCCCAGAGTTGGCTCAATGGAGGTCTGTGGAATCCATGACGCATCCAGCCGTCTCATCCCCTGTCACTCCCTTCTCCTCCTGCCCTCAAACCTTCCCAGCGTCAGGGTCTTTTCTAATGAGTTGGCTCTTCGCATCAGGTGGCCAAAGTATTGGAGCTTCAACTTCAGCATCAGTCCTTCCAATGAGTATTCAGGACTGATTTCCTTTAGGATGGACTGGTTGGACCTCCTTGCAGCCCAAGGGATTCTCAAGAGTCTTCTCCAACACCACAGTTCAAAAGCATCATTTCTTCAGTGCTCAGCCTTCTAGGGGGGGAATTACAAAGCCAATTCCATTTAAAACAGCCTCAGAAAGAATAAAATCCTTAGGAATTAATTTAATCAAGGAGGTGAAAGACTTGTACAATGAAAACTAAAATATTACCGAAAGAAATTAACGAAGAACTTCCAGGGTGGTCCGGTGGTTAAGACTCCCTCTCCCACTGCAGGAGCGTAGGTTTGATCGGAAACTAAGATCCCACACGGCACACAGCATGTCCCCCCAAAAATAAAGAAGACATAAACAAATGGAAATATATCCAACGTCCAAAGATAAGAAAATTTAACCTTGTTAAGATGTCAACATTATTCAACGTGATCTACAAAGTCAATGTGACCTCCATCAAAATCCCAGGGAATCTCCTGACAATGCAGTGGTTAGGACTCAAGTGTTCTCACTGCTGCGGACTGGGTTCAACTCCTGGCCAGGGAACTAAGATCCCACAAGCTGTGCAGTTCAGCTCAGCCATGCAGTCGTGCCGGACTCTTTGCGACCCCACGGACTGCAGCATGCCAGGCCTCCCTGTCCATCACCAGCACTTGGAGCTTGTTCAAATTTGTGTGCATCGAGTCGGTGATGCCATCCAGCCATCTCATCCTCTGTCGTCCCCTTCTCCTCCTGTCCTCAATCTTTCCCAGCATCAGGGTCTTTTCAAATGAGTCAGCTCTGTGCATCAGGTGGCCAAACTGTTGGAGCTTCAGCTTCAGCATCAGTCCTTCCGGTGAATATTCAGGACTGATCTCCTTTAGGATGGACTGGTTGGATCTCCTTGCTGTCCAAGGGGCTCTCAAGGGTTTTCTCCACACCACAGCTCAGAAGCGTCAATTGTTTGGCATTCTGCCTTCTTCATGGTCCAGCTCTCACGTCCACACATGACTTCTGGGAAAATCACAGCTGTGGCTATGCAGACCTTCGCTGGCAAAGTGGTGTCCCTGCTTTTTAATAAGCTGTCCAGGCTTGTCACAGCCTTCCTTCCGAGGAGCATGTCTTCCCACCTCACGGCTGCAGCCGCCACCCGCAGCGGTTTGGGAGCCGAAAAGTGAGCTCTGTCACTGTTCCCGCTGCTTCCCCATCTGTTTGCCGTAAAGCGATGGGCCCGGACGCGAAATCTTTGCTTTCTGAACGCTGAGTTTTAAGACGGCTTTCACACTCTGCTCTCTCACTTTCATCAAGGGGCTCTCTAGCTCCTCTTTGCTTTCTGCCATAAGGGCGGTGTCATCTGCATATCTGAGGTGATTGATATTTCTCCCGGAAGTCTTAATTCCAGGTTGTGCTTCATCCAACCCAGCATTTCACACGATTTCTCAGATTTCTCAGTAGGCAGGGAAGGTGGTCTGGCATTCCCATCTCTTTAAGAATTTTCCAGTTTGTTGTGATCCACACAGTCGAAGCCTTTGGCATAGTCAATAAAGCAGATGTTTTTCTGGAATTTGCTTGCTTCTATGATCCGAAGGATGTTGGCAATTTGACCTCTGGTTCCTCTGCCTTTTCTGGCTTCACTGATAGCTCAGGGGATAAAGAATCCTCCTGCAATGCAGAATACCCCAGTTCAATTCCTGGTTCGGGAAAAGTCACTGGAGAAGGGATAGGCTACCCACTCTAGTATTCTGGGGCTTTCCTGTGGCTCAGCTGGCAAAGAATCCATCTGCAATGCGGGAGACCTGGGTTCAATCCCTGGGTTAGGAGGATCCCCTGGACAAGGGAAAGGCTGCCCACTCCAGTGTTCTGGCCTGGAGAATTCCGTGGACTCTATAGTCCACGGGGTTGCAAAGAGTCAGACACGACTGAGTGACTTTCACTTTCACTGTCTTTTCTAAATCCAGCTTGAATATCCAGAAATTCACGGTTCATGTACTGTTGAAGCCTGGCATGGAGAATTTTGAGCATTACTTTGCTAGCGTGTAAGATGAGTGCAATTGTGCAGTAGTTTGAGCATTCTTTGGCACTGGCTTTCTTTGAGACTGGACTGAAAACTGACCTTTTCCAGTCCTGTGGTCACTGCTGAGTTTTCCAAATTTGCTGGCATATTGAGTGCAGCACTTTCACAGCATCATCTTTTAGGATTTGAAATAGCGCAACTGAAACTCCATCACCTCCACTAGCTTTGTTCGTAGTGATACTTCCTAAGGCCCAATGACTTCGCACTCCAGAATGTCTGTCTGGCTCTAGGTGAGTGATCACACCGTCATGGTTATCTGGGTCATGAACATATTTTTTGTATAGTTCTTCTGTGTATTCTTGCCACCTCTTCTTAATATCTTCTGCTTCTGTTCCGTTTCTGTCCTTTATTGTGCCCATCTCTGCAAGAAACCTTCCCTTGGTATCTCTAACTTTCTAGAAGAGATCTCTAGTCTTTCCCATTCTATTGTTTTCCTCTGTTTCCTTGCACTGATCACTGAAGAAGGCTTCCTTATCTCTCCCTGCTATTCTTTGGAACCTGCGAGCTGTGCAGCCCAGACAAAACCTGAAAAATCTCAATGATTTCCTTTTTTGCAGANAAGCAGATGTTTTTCTGGAATTTGCTTGCTTCTATGATCCGAAGGATGTTGGCAATTTGACCTCTGGTTCCTCTGCCTTTTCTGGCTTCACTGATAGCTCAGGGGATAAAGAATCCT
Source organism: Neotragus moschatus (assembly GCA_006410615.1). Taxonomy (NCBI): domain Eukaryota; kingdom Metazoa; phylum Chordata; class Mammalia; order Artiodactyla; family Bovidae; genus Neotragus; species Neotragus moschatus. Next base: position 40,347 of record SJYA01009491.1, read on the forward strand.
CCTGCAATGCAGAATACCCCAGTTCAATTCCTGGTTCGGGAAAAGTCACTGGAGAAGGGATAGGCTACCCACTCTAGTATTCTGGGGCTTTCCTGTGGCTCAGCTGGCAAAGAATCCATCTGCAATGCGGGAGACCTGGGTTCAATCCCTGGGTTAGGAGGATCCCCTGGACAAGGGAAAGGCTGCCCACTCCAGTGTTCTGGCCTGGAGAATTCCGTGGACTCTATAGTCCACGGGGTTGCAAAGAGTCAGACACGACTGAGTGACTTTCACTTTCACTGTCTTTTCTAAATCCAGCTTGAATATCCAGAAATTCACGGTTCATGTACTGTTGAAGCCTGGCATGGAGAATTTTGAGCATTACTTTGCTAGCGTGTAAGATGAGTGCAATTGTGCAGTAGTTTGAGCATTCTTTGGCACTGGCTTTCTTTGAGACTGGACTGAAAACTGACCTTTTCCAGTCCTGTGGTCACTGCTGAGTTTTCCAAATTTGCTGGCATATTGAGTGCAGCACTTTCACAGCATCATCTTTTAGGATTTGAAATAGCGCAACTGAAACTCCATCACCTCCACTAGCTTTGTTCGTAGTGATACTTCCTAAGGCCCAATGACTTCGCACTCCAGAATGTCTGTCTGGCTCTAGGTGAGTGATCACACCGTCATGGTTATCTGGGTCATGAACATATTTTTTGTATAGTTCTTCTGTGTATTCTTGCCACCTCTTCTTAATATCTTCTGCTTCTGTTCCGTTTCTGTCCTTTATTGTGCCCATCTCTGCAAGAAACCTTCCCTTGGTATCTCTAACTTTCTAGAAGAGATCTCTAGTCTTTCCCATTCTATTGTTTTCCTCTGTTTCCTTGCACTGATCACTGAAGAAGGCTTCCTTATCTCTCCCTGCTATTCTTTGGAACCTGCGAGCTGTGCAGCCCAGACAAAACCTGAAAAATCTCAATGATTTCCTTTTTTGCAGAAATAGAAAAACTGATCCTAAAATTCATGTGCAATCTGAAAGGACCCCAAATAGCCAAAGCAATATTAAAAAAAAAAACACTTCCTGATTTCAAAACTTACTACAAAGCTACAGTAATGGAAACAGTGAGCAGTGACAGAAAGACAAACGTACAGACCAACGGAAAGAACACAGAGCCCAGCAACAGTCCCCTGCCCGACAGACGGGTTGAGAAGGGCGCTAAGACCTTTCAACGGGAAAGACAGTCTTTTCAAAAACTGGTGCTAGGAGAACTGGATATCCACTTGCCAAAGAACGAAGTTGGACCTTTTTCTAAAACCATACACGAGGACTCCCGTGGTGTCCACTGGTTAAGAATCCACCTGCCAACGTAGAGGGCACAGGTTCGATCCCTGGTCTGGGAAGAACTCACACAACGCGGAGCAACTAAGCCCACGTGCCGCAGCTACCGACGCCCACACGCCCTGGAGCCCTCGTTCCACAAGAGAAGCCGCTGCAATGAGCAGCCCACTCACCACAGCTAGCACGGCGCACAGCAGCGAAGCCCTGCTGCAGCCAAAAATAAACAACAACTTCTTAAAATACGTGAAAATTAGCTCAAAATGGACCAAAGACTTAAACGAACATCTTAAACTATAAAACTCTTAGAAGAAACACAGGGCAAACATTTCGTAACATTGCATTTGACGATGACTCCTTGGTTATGGCATCCGAGGCACAGGTAGCAAAAGAAAACACAGACAAATTAGCAATTTTTAAAATGAAAGTTTAAAAATTTTGCACACAAAAAGACAATATCTGTGAAGCAAAAAGAGTCTACAGAATACGATGTTCAGTCGCTCAGTCGTGTCCAACTCTTTGCGACCCCATGAAATGCAGCCTGCAGGCCTCCCTGTCCATCACCAACACCGGAGTCCACCCAAACCCATGTCCATTGAGCCAGTGATGCCATCCAACCATCTCATCCTCTGTCGTCCCCTTCTGCTCCTGCCCTCAATCTTTCCCAGTATCGGGGTCTTTTCCAATGAGTCAGTTCTTCGCATCACATGACCAAAGTATTGGAGTTTCAGCTTCAGCATCATTCCTTCCAATGAACACTCAGGACTGATCTCCTTTAGGATAGACTGGTTGGATCTCCTTGCAGTCCAAGGCACTCTCAAGAGTCTTCTCCAACACCACAGTTCAAAGCATCAATTCTTCGGTGCTCAGCTTTCTTTATGGTCCAACTCTCACATCCATACATGACCACTGGAAAAACCACAGCCTTGACTAGATGGACCTTTGCTGGCACAGTAATGTCTGCTTTTTAATATGATGTCTAGGTTGCTCATAACTTTCCTTCCAAGAAGTAACTGTCTTTTGATTTCATGGCTGCAATCACCATCTGCAGTGATTTTGGAGCCCAGAAAAATAAAGTCAGCCAGTTTCTACTGTTTCCCCATAGAATGAGATGAAATATTTGCAAATTACGTATCTGTTAAGGGATTAGTATCTAGCATATATAGCTTTCTCCTGAAATTCAACAAAATAACCCAGTTCAAAAACAGGCAAGGACTTCCCCGGTGGCCCAGTGGCTAAGAATCCGCCTTGCAAGGCAGGGGACGCAGGCACAACCCCTGGTCGGGGATCCAAGATCCCACCGCAGAGCAACTAAGCCTACGAGCCCCAGCGGAGAGCCTGGGGCCGCAGCTGCTGAGCCTGCACGCCTGCAGCCTGCGCGCTGCAACGAGAGCGCACACGCCACAAGCAAAGCGCCCGCAGGCCGCAGTGAAGGCCTGACGCAAGCAACTAAGCAAGTGCCTCTAAAACTGGGCAAAAGGCGCTCCTTCCGAGAAAAGATAAAAATGGCCAACAAGCACACGAAACGGTGCTCAGCATCACTTATCATTAAAAGGAATTGCCAAACTACAATAAGTCTGTGCTACGTTGTTGTTGTTTAGTTGCTAAGTCACGTCCAACTCTTTGTGAACTGACCGCAGCCCGCCAGGCTCCTCTGGGATGTCCCAGGCAAGAACACCGGAGCCAGGAGTGATGCGCCCCGGTGCCCCCTACACCCACCTATTACTCCTGGTGCCCACAACATACGGTCAGTGGTGCGGACCACGCAACTTCCCACTACCCTAGCGAGTTACAACCCACCTTCCCCAGGAAGAGGGAGAGAGCTGGACTGAGGAAGACACCTATCTCCCAAAGGCATTTAAAACGATGCAGACAAGAAAACATTGACATCGTGATGTTAGGGAATTAAAACAGAAGTAGGCTCGTCCAGGCTTCAGATGCAGAACAGCAAGCCCCCGACCTGCTTCTGGCTTGCCTGGCCATTGCCTGGATTGTGTGCCTGCCCACCAGCACACCAGCTGTTACCAGCAAGTCAAGTGGCACTTCAGATAAGCCAGAGACAGAGTCTTGGAATTTCCTGAGACCCTGGAGGTCTGGCTAGGCCCCAGGATTCAAGAAGTCTTGTGATTCACAAAGTGAAACAAACAGTGTCTGAAGCGACCAAGCGTGCACTGTGTGTGTGGCGGGTGATTGGTTTCTTTTGTTAACGAATCCTGAAAACCCGAAACAAAAGTAAAACTTTCAGTAAAACACATGATATTAAGTAAAACTGTAGAATTCAGCATGAATTCAACCGTGCCAAATGTATATAAACCCTATAGTTAAAGGAAAAACAGGGTAGAGGCATGCCAAGAGATTAACACTGGTCGTCTCCCTGCAAAGCCATTACGGTGGCTATCTTATTCTTTATTCTTTCCTCAATTGCTCAGATATTCAAAATTACTTTTATTAAAAAAAAANCAGTAATGTCTGCTTTTTAATATGATGTCTAGGTTGCTCATAACTTTCCTTCCAAGAAGTAACTGTCTTTTGATTTCATGGCTGCAATCACCATCTGCAGTGATTTTGGAGCCCAGAAAAATAAAGTCAGCCAGTTTCTACTGTTTCCCCATAGAATGAGATGAAATATTTGCAAATTACGTATCTGTTAAGGGATTAGTATCTAGCATATATAGAGTTCTCCTGAAATTCAACAAAATAACCCAGTTCAAAAACAGGCAAGGACTTCCCCGGTGGCCCAGTGGCTAAGAATCCGCCTTGCAAGGCAGGGGACGCAGGCACAACCCCTGGTCGGGGATCCAAGATCCCACCGCAGAGCAACTAAGCCTACGAGCCCCAGCGGAGAGCCTGGGGCCGCAGCTGCTGAGCCTGCACGCCTGCAGCCTGCGCGCTGCAACGAGAGCGCACACGCCACAAGCAAAGCGCCCGCAGGCCGCAGTGAAGGCCTGACGCAAGCAACTAAGCAAGTGCCTCTAAAACTGGGCAAAAGGCGCTCCTTCCGAGAAAAGATAAAAATGGCCAACAAGCACACGAAACGGTGCTCAGCATCACTTATCATTAAAAGGAATTGCCAAACTACAATAAGTCTGTGCTACGTTGTTGTTGTTTAGTTGCTAAGTCACGTCCAACTCTTTGTGAACTGACCGCAGCCCGCCAGGCTCCTCTGGGATGTCCCAGGCAAGAACACCGGAGCCAGGAGTGATGCGCCCCGGTGCCCCCTACACCCACCTATTACTCCTGGTGCCCACAACATACGGTCAGTGGTGCGGACCACGCAACTTCCCACTACCCTAGCGAGTTACAACCCACCTTCCCCAGGAAGAGGGAGAGAGCTGGACTGAGGAAGACACCTATCTCCCAAAGGCATTTAAAACGATGCAGACAAGAAAACATTGACATCGTGATGTTAGGGAATTAAAACAGAAGTAGGCTCGTCCAGGCTTCAGATGCAGAACAGCAAGCCCCCGACCTGCTTCTGGCTTGCCTGGCCATTGCCTGGATTGTGTGCCTGCCCACCAGCACACCAGCTGTTACCAGCAAGTCAAGTGGCACTTCAGATAAGCCAGAGACAGAGTCTTGGAATTTCCTGAGACCCTGGAGGTCTGGCTAGGCCCCAGGATTCAAGAAGTCTTGTGATTCACAAAGTGAAACAAACAGTGTCTGAAGCGACCAAGCGTGCACTGTGTGTGTGGCGGGTGATTGGTTTCTTTTGTTAACGAATCCTGAAAACCCGAAACAAAAGTAAAACTTTCAGTAAAACACATGATATTAAGTAAAACTGTAGAATTCAGCATGAATTCAACCGTGCCAAATGTATATAAACCCTATAGTTAAAGGAAAAACAGGGTAGAGGCATGCCAAGAGATTAACACTGGTCGTCTCCCTGCAAAGCCATTACGGTGGCTATCTTATTCTTTATTCTTTCCTCAATTGCTCAGATATTCAAAATTACTTTTATTAAAAAAAAAAAAAAGTCTGTCTTTCACTCTTGGCTGCAGGGCCAAGCCTGGCAGTAAAAATTCTCTTTTGCAGGCCTAGATTCTTTACTGAGAAAACCTGGATAATAGTGACGCGCCAAATGGGATAATAGATCAGAGCTCACCCAAAGGTCTGGGGCAGTTCCAAACAGCTGTTGTAGGGAAAATACTATTGCTCTTGCTCCTGATTTGAGTATTTAATGATATTTCATGCAGACAGACATAATATCAATGACAAGGATAAGAAAGTGGGAAAGTAAGGATTTAAGTCTGTTTTCAGACACTGTGGCAGCTTCCCACTCTGTCATCACCCCCCGCAGAGCAGAGGTGTTACTACTGAAAGATACATTCACAACTAGGGCTAAAAGAGATCCAGGACATTAGGGTTCAGGGGGCCCTGAACCTAACCCAACCCACACACACGAGGAGCCTACAGCCATGCGCTACACACACACCCAGCCTGGTGCCTGCACACACAGCGCAGGACTCAACATGAACACACACACACACACACACAGAGCCTCTCACGTGCACACACACTCCAGATACAAACAACTCCTCAGACCCAACACAGGCACGCACCCCTCAGACCCAACACAGGCACGCACTCCTCACACCCAACGTGGGAGCAGACCCCTCTGAATTCAGCCGGTACACAACCATCAGATTCAATACCGGCACACGCACAAGCCTCAGAACCATCACAGACAAGACAACGTACAGAATCCAACACACACACATACCTCCCAGAGCCCAAATGAGCGCCCACGCCCCTCAGAACCCGAAACACACACACAGACACACACACCACGCAGGACATACACGCTTCAGAAACCAGCAGAGACAAACACACCCCTCAGACCCTTTTGGGAATACACCACCCAGAACCCAGCAAGTGCAGACGCCCTTCAGAGCCAACACCCACAGCCCTCACACCCAACACAGACAGAAAGACTACTGAGAATGACTCAGACACAACACGGACACACAATCCTCAGCCCCACCATGAACACACACCCATCAGAAACAACATGGACACACACAACCATCAAAACCCAACATAGGAACAAACCCTTCAGAACAGACTCACAAGCCACAGACCCTAGTCACACACACACACCGCTCAGACACCAGCATGTACAAACACACCTCAAAACCAACACAAAGGGGGAAGGAGAGCAGGATGGATTCAGAGTAGCATATACCTTACCGTGTGTAAAACAGACAGCCACTGCTTCACAATGGGAAGTTGCTGTATAACACAGCTCAAATTCAGTGCTCTGTAACAACCTGGGGGGGAGGGGATGGGGTAGGAGGAAGGGGACGTACACAGCCCCATGGCTGACTCACGTGACCCATGGCAGAAGCCAACACAGCAGTGCAAAGCACTTATCCTCCAATTAAAAATAAACTATAAATAAGTTAGTTAAAAACAACACAACCACATACTCCTTAGAATTAATATGGGCGCACAGCCCTCAACACAACCAGGGAACAGTACCCTTCAGAACCCACCACGGGAGCAGACACACCCCCAGACTCTGCACAGGCGCACACATCTCAGACCCAGTAGGGGTAAACACACCCAGCACCCCAAACCAACACACACACACACCACTCAGCGCTGCTACAGACACACGGCCTTGAGAATCCATAGAAGCACAAACACCTCTCAGAACTGAGCCCGGGTAGACACAGTCCTCAGACCCAACATGGGACCAGATGACTCAACTAGCATGAACACACACCCGAGAACCAGCAGGGACGCAACCACCCTTAGATCTAAGAGGCACACAACCTCTCAGAACAGAAATGGACATAGACACCCTCCAGAACCCAACACGGAAACACACACTCCACAAAATCAGCACAGACACACGTACCCTTCAGGACCGAAATGGGCGGATCCACGCTTCAGGCCCAACAGTGACAAGCCTCAGAGCCACACAGGCACACACACACACACACCTCCCTCAGAAGCCAACCAGGGAGCAGACGGCTCAGCACAACAAACGTACAAACCCTCAGACGCACACGACCCTTAACTAACACAGGAGCACAGATCCCTTAGAACCCAAGGGCAGCGCAAGCACAACACAACATGGGCACACACACTCCTCAGAACCTTCGGGACACACAACCGCCAGACTCAACAAAGCCACACGCCCCCCAAAAGCCAACGCACACTCACCTGAGAAATCACACACACACACAGCACTAAGAACCCAACAGGGTCGCAACCACCCCCCAGGCCCGACGCTGGGACAAGCATGCCCTTCATAACCAACACGGACACACACCCCTCAGGCCCGCACGGTAACGCCGCACACACTCTAACTTGCACACACCCCTCACCACCTCGACATCCATCCCATATAATCAGAGAGGCCAAACACCCCTCCCAACCGACAGGGACTCACAACCCCGACTGCACCCTGGCACACACACCTCTCAGAACCTGAGGGAGCAAGACACACTCCTTCAAACGCAGCAAGGGTCAGACCCCTCAAAAGCCAACACACGCGCACACATGCGCTCAGACCCAACGCGCGTGCGGAGCCCTGAGAACACAACGCGCACACGCACGGCAGAAGCCCGGCTCGACGCTCAGCCCTGACACCCCTCGCGGCGCGCACCGCCCAGAACCCCACAGACACAGCGGCGGAAACCACGCACGCCTCACGCCCGACGGGCGGGCGCACGC
>SJYA01009492.1:0-14890 GCA_006410615.1 Neotragus moschatus
TTCTTTATTCCCCGATTGACATCTTACGTTAGTTTTGTTTTCCAGTTTGTGCTTTAATTAACTTTATTCTGGTAGATATAATTTTTGGTTTCCTTTGTTCACTGGGTCAATCTATTGTACTTTATTTTTGTTTTTGCTTATGTTATGATTTTGCTTATGGATGTATATGTATATGTATATGTGTGTATTCAGTCACACTTTCTATTGTTATAAACCTCTGCCTCTACGTTGAGCTTTTACAGTTCTGTGGAGTTTTTTTGGTTTTTTTTTTTTTTTTTTTTTTTTTTTTTTTTTCATTTTTTTTTTTTTTTCTTTTTTTTTTTTTTTTTAATTAATTTTTATTTTTTTAGTTTGTTTTGCTTTACAATACTGTATTCATTTTGCCATACATGACGTAAATCAGCCCATTTTTNTGTGGAGTTTTTTTGGTTTTTTTTTTTTTTTTTGCTTTTTTCTTTCTTCCATTTTTTTTCTTTTCTCCTTTTTATAATTTTAAATTTTAATTCTTTAAACCTATTATATTTTGTCTACATTTATTCCTTTGTTTGCCTTTCCTACTGTTCTTTTCCCCTTGCAGTTAATCTTTAGTGTATAGAAATCTTCTTCATCTACTTCTATTAACTTTGCATATCTATTTTTTCTTTCCTTTCCAGTCAAAACATTTGTTAGTTTTGCTTTCATTGCCTTAGGCCTCACTTGGCATCTTGCTTTAGTTTTGTTTTCCAGTTTAAGTTAGTTTTGTTCTTAACTGGTAAATATAATTTTTTATTTCCTTTGTTCACCCAGTCAATCTACTATGCTTTCTTTTTGTTGGACTGTTTTCACTTTGCTCATGGGTATATATGTATAAGTGTATATTACATTATTTTAATTATTATTTGCCTGATGTTGTAACTGTCATTTGTCTCGGGTTCCTCTTTGGTTTCTCGTTCTTGGATATTTGTTTTAATCTCACTTAATGCCATAACAAACCACTTATGGAATCTTGGTTCTTGACCAGAGATCAAGCCCTAAGCCTTTGGAGTGGGAGCACTGACTCCAAGACCCTAGACTACCAGAGAACTAACCCTAGGGAGTATCAAATAGTGAGAACTCACAAGAAAACCACTTGAATACAAGACTAGGCATCACCCAACCACAAGTAATATGCTGTGCAGGACACCTTATCTAAACAACAAACAAAACAAAAATATAAACCCAATCATCAGCACACAGGAGTACCACCTCACTCAGCCTTGCCCATCAGAGGAAAAACAAACAGAGCTCAGCCCAAATCTCACCCCATACTGCTGCTGCTGCTGCTGCTGCTATGTGGCTTCAGTCGTGTCTGACTCTGTGTGACCCCACAGACCACAGCCTACAAGGCTCCTCCATCCCTGGGATTCTCCAGGCAAGAACACTGGAGTGGGTTGCCATTTCCTTCTCCAATGTATGAAAGTGAAAAGTGAAAGTGAAGTTGCTCAGTCGTGTCCAACCCTCAGCGACCCCGTAGACTGCAGCCTTCCAGGCTCCTCCATCCATGGGATTTTCCAGGCAAGAGTAGGGGAGTGGGGTGCCATTGCCTTCTCCTCACCCTATACTGCTGCTGCTGCTGCTGCTAAGTCGCTTCAGTTGTGTCCGACTCTGTGCAACCCCATAGACGGAAGCCCACCAGGCTCCCCCAATCCCTGAGATCTCCAGGCAAGAACACTGGAGTGGGTTGCCATTTCCTTCTCCAATGTATGAAAGTGAAAAGTGAAAGTGAAGTCGCTCAGTCGTGTCTGACTCTCAGCGACCCCATGGACTGCGGCCCACCAGGCTCCTCTGTCCATGGGACTCTCCAGGCAAGAGTACTGGAGTATTCTCATACAAACCACTGGACCAAGCTTAGAAGAGAGGAAACAAAAAGCAAGAAAGAATCTCACCTTCTTCAAGGAAAGAATTCAACTTTCCTTGAAGCCTGGGAAAAGGAGATCTCAAACACAATAACTTTAAAAAAATAATAATGAAAAGGCAGAGAAGTACTGCACAAATGAAGGAACACAGAAGAAACACAGAAATCCAAATAAATGAAGAGGAAATAGGCAAATTACCTAAAAGATAATGCAGAATAATGATAGTAAAGATGATCAAAAACCTTGAAAACAAAATGGAGAAAATGCAAGAATCAATTAACAAACACCTAGAAGAATTAAAGAATAAACATACAAACAACACAATTATTGAAATTAAAAACACTCTAGAAGGAATCAATAGCAGAACATCTGCAGCAGAACAAATCAGTGAGCTGGAAGATAAAATGGTGGAAATAACTTCTGAAGAACAGAATAAAGTAAAAACAATGAAAAGAGTTGAGGATAGACTGAGACCTCTGGAACCATATCAAACACACCAACATTCGAAATATAGGGGTGCCAGAAGAAGAACAGAAAAAGAAAGGGTATGAGAAAATTTTTGAAGTTTATAGTTGAAAATTTCCCCAGCATGGAAATGGAAATAGTTAATCAAATACAAGAGGCAACCAAGGAGAAACATGCCAAGACACATACTAATCAAACTAACAAAGACTAAACGGAAAGAATATTAAAGGCAGCAAGGGAGAAGCAACAAGTAACATACAAGGGAAACCCCATATGCTTAACGGCTACCTTTCAGCAGAAACTCTGCAGGCCAGAAGGGAACGGCAAGATATATTTAAAGTACTGAAAGGGAAATGTCTACAACCAAAATTACTCCACCCAGCAAGGATCTCATTTAAAATTGATGGAGAAACAAAAAGCTTTTCAGACAAGTAAAAGTTAAAAGAAGTCAGTACCATCAAACCAGCTTTACAACAAATATTAAAGGGACTTACACAGTCAAGAAATATGAGAAGAAGAAAGATCTACAAAATCAACCCCAAACAATTAGAAAATGGCAATAGGAATGTGTGTATGTGTGTGTGTGTGTGTGTGTCTGTATGTGTGTATGTGTGTGTCAATAATTACTTTAAATGTAAACGGATTAAATGCTCCAACCAAAAGACACACGCTGGCTGAATGGATACAGAAACAAGAACCCATATATATGTTGTTTACAAGAAACCCACTTCATACCCCAAGACATGTATAGACTGAAAGTGAGAGGATGGAAAAATATATTCCATGTAAATGGGAAGTGAAAGAAAGCTGGAGTAGCAATCCTCATATCAGACAAAATAGACCTTCAAATAAAGAAGATTACAAGAGATAAGGAAGGCCACTACATAATGATCAAGCAATCAATCCAAGAGGAAGCCATAACAATCCCTGGTGGCTCAGAGGCTAAAGCATCTGCCTGCAATGAAATCCTGCCTACCTGCAACCCAGGGAGACCAGGGTTCGATCCCTGGGTCAGGAAAATCCCCTGGAGAAGGAAATGGCAACCCACTCCAGTATTCTTGCCTGGAGAATCCCATGGACAGAGGAGCTTGGTGGGCTACAGTCCATGAGGTCACAAAGAGTCGGACATGACTGAGCGACTTCACTTTCACATACATCCAACATAGGAGCATCTCAATACCTAAGAAAAACATTAATAGACATAAAAGGAGAAATTAACAGTAACACCATAATAGTAGGACATTTTAACACCCCACTGACACCAATGGACAGATCATCAAAACAGAAAATTAATAAGGAAACATAAGTCTTAAATGATACATTAGATGAGATGGATCTCATTGCTATCTTCAGGACATTCCATCCAAATGCAGAAGAATACACCCACTTCTCACGTGCAGATGGGACATTCTCCAGGACAGACCTCATCTTGGGTCAAAAATCAAACTCCAGCAAATTAAAGAAAATTGAAATTGTATCAAGCATCTTCTCCAACCACAATGCTATGAGACTAGATATCAATTACAAGAGAAAAAAGTGTCAGAAATACAGACACATGGAGACTAAACAACACATTTCTAAATAATGAACAGGTTACTGAAGAAATAAAAAGGGAAATTAAAAATTTTCTAGAAACAAATGACAATGAAGACATGACAACTCAAAACCTATGGGATGCAGCAAAAGCAATTTGAACAGGGAAGTTTATTGCAATACAATCCTACCTCAGGAAACAAGAAAAAATCAGACAACCTAACTTTACCCTTAAAACAACTAGGAAAAGAAGAACAAAAAAACTCCAAAATTAATAGAAAGAAAGAAATCATAAGAAATGAAGAAATGAAAGAACAATAGAAAAGATTAATAAAACTAAAAGCTGGTTTTTTAAGAATATAAACAAAACTGACAAGCCTTTAGCCAGACTCATCAAGAAAAAAAGAAAGAAGAATCAAATCAACAAAATTAGAAGTGAAAAAAGAAGGGTTACAACAGACAATGCAGAAATACAAAGGATTATAAGAGACTATTATGAACAACTATGTGGCAATAAAACAGGTAACCTGGAAGAAATGGCAGATTCTTAGAAAAGTTCAATCTTCCAAGACTGAACCAGGAATAAATAGAAATTATGAGCAACCCAATTACAAGCACTGAAATTGAAGCTGTGATAAAATATCTCCCCCCAAACAAAAGCTCAGAACCAGACAGCTTCACAGGAGAATTCTACCGAACATTTAGAGAAGAGTTAATGCCTATCCTTCTAAAACTCAAAAATTGCAGAGGAAGGAACACTTCCAAATTCATTCTATCAGGCCACCCTAATGCTAAAACCTGACAAAGACAACACAAAAAAAGAAAACTGCAGGCCAATATCACTGATGAACATAGATGCAAAAGTCCTCAACAAAATTTTAGCAAACAAAATTCAGCAACACATCAAAAAGTTCATACACCATGATCAAGTTGGGCTTATTCCAAGGATGCAAGGATCCTTCAATATATAGAAATCAATCAATGTGATACACTATATTAACAAACTGAAAGATAAAAACCATATGATAATCTCAATAGGTGCAGAAAATGCCTCTGACAATATTCAGCACACATTTATGATTAAAATGCTTCAAAAAATGGACATAGAAGGAATCTACCTCAACATACTAAAGGCCATATATGATAAGCCTACAGCAAACATTATTCTCAATGGTGAAAAACTGATAGCATTCCCCCTAAGATCAGAAACAAGACAAGGGTGTCCACTTTTGCCACTATTATTCAGCATATTTCTGGAAGTCCTAGCTACAGCAATCAGAGAAGAAAAAGAAACCAAAGGAATCAGATCGGAAAAGAAGTAAAGCTCTCACTGTTTGCAAATGACATGATACTATACATAGAAAACCCTAAAGATAGTATCAGAAAATTACTAGAGCTAATCAGAGAATTTAGCAAAGTTGCAGGATACAAAATCAATACACAGAAATCACTTAGATTTCTATATACTAACAATGAAAACTCAGAAAGAGAAATTAAGGAATCAGTCCCATTCACCATTGCAACAAAAAGAATTAACTATCTAGGAATAAGGGAACAAAAGAACTGTACACATAAAATTATAAGACACTAATGAAAGAAATCAAAGATGCCAGGAACAGATGTTCCTGGGTAGGAAGAATCAATATTATAATATGACTATACTACCAAAAACAATCTATAGATTCAATGTGATCTCTATCAAAGTACCAATGGCATTTTTCACAGAACTAGAACAAAATTTTTCACAATTCATATGGAAACACAAAAGACCCTGAACAGCCAAAGCTTTCTTGCAAAAGAAGAATGGAGCTGGAGGAATCAACCTTCTTGACTTCAGATTACACTGCAAAGCTACAGTCATCAAGACACAAAATGATATTGCCACAAAAACAGAAATATAGACCAATGGAACAAGACAGAAAGCCCAGAAATAAACCCATGGTACCCATGCACCTATGGATACCATATTTTTTACAAAAGAGGCAAGAATATACAATGGGGCAAAGACAGCCTCTTCAATAAATGGTGCTGGGAAAACTGGACAGCTACATGTAAAAGAATGTAGAAGACTACATGTAGAAGACTTCCTAACTCCATACACAAAGATAAACTCAAAACTGATTAAAGACCTAAATGTAAAAACAGAAACTATAAAACTCTTAGACAGAACACTCAATGACATAAATCAAAGCAACATCCTCCATGGCCCATCTCCTAGAGTAATGGAAATAAAAACAAAAGTAAGCAAGTGGGACCTGATTAAACTTAAAAGTTTTTGCACAGCAAAGGAAACTATAAGCAAGGTGAAAAGACACCCCTCAGAATGGGAGAATATAATAGCAAATGAACAACTGACAAAGGATCTATTTACAAAATATAGAAGCAGCTCATACAACTCAACACCAGAAAAACAACCCAATCAAAAAATAAGAAAAAGACCTAAACAGACATTTCTCCAAAGAAGATATACAGATGGCTAACAAATACATGAAAAGATGCTCAACATTGCTCATTATTAGAGAAATGCAAATCAAAACCACAATGAGATATCACCTCACACCAGTCAGAATGGCCATCATCAAAAAGCCTACAAAAAATAAATGCTGGAGAGGACGTGGAGAAAAGAGAACGCTCTTGCACTGTTGGTGGGAATGGAATTTGATACAGCCACTATGGGAGATGGTATGGAGATTCCTTAAAAATCTAAGAATAAAATCACCATATGACCCACCATCCCACTCCTAGGCATATACCCTGAGGAAACCAAAATTGAAAAAAAAACACGTGTAATCCATTGTTCACTGCAGCACTATTTACAATAGCTAGAACATGGAAGCAACCTAGATGTCCACTGACAGATGAATGTATAAAGAAGTTGTGGTACATCTACACAATGGAATATTACTCAGACATAAAAAGGAACGCACGAGTCAGTTCTAATAAGGTGGATGAACCAAGAACCTACTATACAGAGTAAAGTGAGTCAGAAAGAGGAAGATAAATATGATATTCTAACACATATATATGGAATCTAGAAAAGTGGTACTGAAGAATATATTTGCAGGGCAACAGTGGAGAAACAGGCATAGAGAACAGACTTATGGACAGGAGAAGAGGGTGAGATGTATGGAAAGAATTACAAGGAAACTTACTACCGTATGTCAAATAAATAACCAACAGGAATTTGCTGTAAGGCTCAGGAAACTCAAACAGAGGCTCTATATCAACCTAGAAGGGTGGAATGGGGTGGGAGATGGGAGGAAGTTTCAAAAGGCTGATTTATGTTGACGTTTAACAAAAAACAGCAAAATTCTGTAAAGCAATTATCCTGAAATAAAAAACAAAACTAATTTTAAAAAAAAAAGATCTCATCTCTGGCAGCCTCACTCAACATAGAATTCTTGACAGCTGTCACACCTTCACACCATACACTGAACTTTGACCTTCTTCCTAGATATTCTAGGAGAATCAGGATTTCAAATGTTCTGCCCAGTCACCATATCTGATAAAATTTGCAACAAATCATTTTGTAGAGCTGTGGAATTTAGTCTAATGTTGCTCTGTTCAGAGGACACAAATTCTATATTTGACCATGGAGTCTATGTATTTTGGGATATAATGTGAAATCAATTGATTTATGATCAGAAAACAGTGTAAAACCTCAGTGCTAAAGAACCCAGCACCCAGAAACCAATGATTCATAGTTAAAATGAAATCAAGTGTCAGTGACATCTAGCAAATTTTTTATTAGCTTTCTGTTCAATAAGAAAGGTCGTATGAAAATGACATTTGCTGTGACACTGAGTTTATCCAGATTAAAAGTTTCTCATAGTCTTTTGCTTTCCCTTTATTTTCTTATTCATTCTTAATGCTGCAAAATACCAAGATGGGGAAAATTTTATATTACATTCTATAAGTTCAATTAATGTCAAAAATTTAAAATTACCACATGAAGACCAAAAAGCCTGACATTTTCTAGCAATGCATGGCTATTTAGTTCAACAAAGAACCATAGCAGGAAAAAAAAAAAAAAATAGTAATGCTCTGCCCCAAATCCCTATTGTAGATAAGAAATTTGGGCCAAAAAATGTTTTTTCTTTGCCCCAGATCAAGACAGAATATAGTGTGATGGTTAACTTTAAGGGCCACCTTGACTGGGCTAAGGGGTGCCCAGAGAGCTGGTGAAACATTGTTCCTGGGTGTGGCTTTGAGGGAGTTTTCAGACAAGATTAGCATTTCAAAGGTAGATTAAGAAGATGGCTCTTACCCTTGCATGCAGGCACCATCCAATACACTGACGGCTTGAATAGAGAGAAGATGTGGGGGAAGGACAGATCCTATCTCTGCTTGAGCTCAGATATCCACCTTTTCCTGCCCTTGGATGTGGATTCCCTATTTTCATGCCTTTGCACTTGGACTGAACAGCTTTCCTGGTCCTCCAGCTTGCAGACTGCAGATCTTGGGACTTTGTTGCCTCCATAATCTTGTGAGCAAATTTCTATTACAAATCTGTTGTATAGATATCTCTGTATAGCCTCTTGATTCTGCATCTCTGGGCCTGACTAGCACATATCACAAGCCAGATTTTCTGTTTTTGTTGTTTGCATGTTACCTATTTATAATTATAGACAAGCAATATTTTAGCATACTCATTTTTCATCTATGCCATTTCAAAGCCTATAAGTGAACTTCATCACATATTTAAGTTCAGAATGGTGATAAACCAAGACTTCCTGCTTTTTAAAGTGTTATCAGAAGGTATGCAGCTCTGATGGTCATACGTGCTCCCGGTGGACTTACCTTATCCTGAAGGATGCCAGGAAACTCAAACTCTCTACATTCCTTCTCACATTCCATTCACAAATTCCATTCCAACTCACTGCAGATGGTGACTGCAGCGATGAAATTAAAAGACGCTTACTCCTTGAAAGAAAAGTTATGACCAACCTAGACAGCATATTCAAAAGCAGAGACATTACTTTGCCAACAAAGGTTCGTCTAGTCAAGGCTATGGTTTTTCCATTGGTCATATATGGATGTGAGAATTGGACTGTGAAGAAAGCTGAGCGCTGAAGAATTGATGCTTTTGAACTGTGGTGTTGGATAAGACTCTTCAGAGTCCCTTGGACTGCAAGGAGATCCAATCAGTCCATTCTGAAGGAGATCGGCCCTGGGTGTTCTTTGGAAGGAATGATGCTAAAGCTGAAACTCCAGTACTTTGGCCACCTCATGTGAAGAATTGACTCATTGGAAAAGACTCTGATGCTGGGAGGGATTGGGGGCAGGAGGAGAAGGGGATGACAGAGGATGAGATGGCTGGATGGCATCACTGACTCGATGGACAAGACTGAGTGAACTCCGGGAGTTGGTGATGGACAGGGAGGCCTGGCATGCTGTGATTCATGGGGTCGCAGAGTTGGACACGACTGAGAGACTGAACTGAACTGAACTGAACTGAACTGAATATAAATAAAAGAAAATAAAAGTAATTTTTAAATGAATGTAGATGTGCCTAGTGGCAAGCAGAAATGTGTGTACATGTGTGTGTGGTGTGTGNGGAGTTGGTGATGGACAGGGAGGCCTGGCGTGCTGGGATTCATGCGGTCACAAAGAGTCGGACACAACTGAGCGACTGAACTGAACTGAGTGTGATAAGGGACCTTGGGAGGCGAAACTTAGAAAGAGTTTGGGAAACAGAGCTAGTCTGTTTGCTAAACTAAAAGTGGGAGGACCACAGCTCGCACAGGATAAATATACTGCCAGCTTCTCCCTGGCATAAGGAAGTATGATTCCTCACAGCCTGGACAAAGTGAGTACTCCTTTTACATGGTGAGGAAGTGCCACGTAGGCTCTTGAACTGAGCAAAGCTGGATGCTAGAAGGTTGGCTGTGGAGGAAGGACCCACACGGGGAGGGCGCCTGGATGCCCACCACCATTTTCTGTCGCCTGGGATTGTCTTTTATTCGGGAACCTCTCAGTTTCTGTCCCCCATCTTAGGACTTGGTCAGAAAGTGTTGATTTTTGTTCTATTTGTCTTATTTAAAACATTTTAGAATGTTTCTGGGTGAAATATACATAACATAAAATATACCATTTAAAAACTACAAGTCGGTGGTATTAGGCACACTTAACAGTGCTATGCAACCCGTCCACAAGTTTTTCCTCTTCCCAAACTGAAATTCCATATTCATTAAATCAACCTGCTTGCCAACCTTTTTGGCACCAGGGACCAGTTTTGTGGAAGACAGTTTGTCTGTGGACCAGGGAGGGAGGGGGATGGTTGCAGGATGATTCAAGTACATTCCATTGATTGTGCACTTCCATTGTTATTGCATCAGCTCCACCTGAGACCGTCAGTCATTAGATCCTGGAGGTTGGGGACCCTTGTATTAATCAGTAGTTCTCCATTCTCCACTTCTCCTTGCATCTGGCAACCAGCATTCTTTGTCTGTATGAACTGGAGTGCTCTGGATATACCATGTAAGTGGAATCATGCAATATTTGTTCTCATGTGTCTGGTTTATTTCACTTAGCATGCTGTTCTGAAGGTTTATCCATGTTGCTGCATATGACATAATTTCCTTCTTTTCCGAAGCTGAATAATATTCCACTGTATGCACGTACGGTATTTTGTTTAGTCATTTTTCCGTCAGCGTACATTTGGCCTGCTTCTTTCTTCTGGCTGTTGTGAATAATGCTGCTGCGGTGATGTACAGCTATCTCTTGGAACCTCTGCTTTCAGTCCTTTGGGGTATATACCCTGAGGTGGACATGCTGGGTCATAAGG
The DNA here is from genome assembly GCA_006410615.1 of Neotragus moschatus. Lineage (NCBI taxonomy): Eukaryota > Metazoa > Chordata > Mammalia > Artiodactyla > Bovidae > Neotragus > Neotragus moschatus. The sequence continues at coordinate 10,660 of SJYA01009492.1, forward strand.
CATTCCATATTTACATTTTTGAGGAGCCATNCATTTTTCCATCAGCGTACATTTGGCCTGCTTCTTTCTTCTGGCTGTTGTGAATAATGCTGCTGCGGTGATGTACAGCTATCTCTTGGAACCTCTGCTTTCAGTCCTTTGGGGTATATACCCTGAGGTGGACATGCTGGGTCATAAGGCATTCCATATTTACATTTTTGAGGAGCCATTATCCTGTCTTTCATAGAAGCTACACCATTTTGTATTCCTACCAGCAACACACAAGGGATCCAATTTCTCTGCATCCTTGCTAACACTTAGTGTTTTCTGGTTTGGGGACTTTTGTTTCTCTGTTTGTTTGGTAATAGCCATTCAAATGAGTGTGAAGTGGTATCTCATGATGAAGCACAGCTTTTTGATAGCTGGTTCTTTGGCTTGTGTGTTAGTCACTCAGTTGTGTCCAACTCTTTGCGACCTCATGGGCTGTAGCCCACCAGGCTCCTTTGTCCATGGGATTCTCCGGCAAGAATACTGGAGTAGGTTGCCATCCCCTTTTCCAGGGAATCTTCCCAACTTAGGGAAAGAATCTGTCTGCAATGCAGGAGACCCAGATTCAATCCTTGGGTTGGGAAGATCTTCTGGAGAAGGAAATGGCAACCCACTCCAATACTCTTGCTTGGAGAATCCCATGGACAGAGGAGCCTGGTGGGTTACAGTCCATGGGGTTGCAAAGGGACACGACTGAGTGGCTAACACTTCGCTTCTTTGGCATGATTCTAGTACTTTTAAACATTTTTATGTATTTAAAATTAGTTTTGTTGGAATATAGTTGATTTACAGTGCTGTGTTAGTTTCAGGTATACAGCAAAGTGATTCTGTTATACATATATTCATTTGTTTTCAGATTCTTTATTCACATGGGTTATTATAGAATACGGAGTGAGTTCCCTGTGCTATACAATAGATCTTTGTTGGTTATCTTTTTTATATAGAGTAACATATGTATGTTAATCCCAAACTTCTACTTTATCCCTCCCCTATCCCCTTTCCCCTTTGGTAATCATGTTAGTTTTCTGTATCTGTGAGTTTGTTTTGTAAATAAGGTCATTTATATTCTTTTAAAATTATATTTCACATGTAAGTGATATCATATATTTGTCTTTCTCTGTCTGACTTCACTTAGTATGATAATCTCTAGGTCCATCCATGTTACTGCAAGTGGTATTATTTCATTCTTTTTATGGCTGAGTAATATTCCACTCACCCATAAAAAGGAGATCCAACCAATCCATCCTAAAGGAGACCAGTCCTGGGTCTTCATTAGAAGGACTGACGCGAAAGCTGAAACTCCAATACTTTGGCCACCTCATGCGAAGAGTTGACTCATTGGAAAAGACCCTGATGCTAGGAGGGATTGAGGGCAAGAGGAGAAGGAGACGATAGAGGATGAGATGGCTGGATGGCATCACCAACTTGATGGACATGAGTTTGGGTAAACTCTGGGAATTGGTGATAGACAGGGAGGCCTGGCCTGCTATGATTCATGGGGTCACAAAGAGTCGGACATGACTGAGCAACTGAACTGAACTGAACTGAATATTCCACTGTATATATGTACAATATTTTCTTTATCCATTCCTCTGTCCCTGGACATTTAGGTTGCTTCCATGTCTTAGCTACTGTAGATAGTGCTGTTATGAACACTGAGGTGCATGTATCTTTTTGAATTAAGGTTTTCTGTGGATGTATGCCTAGGAATGGATTGCTGGATCATATGGAAGTTCTGTTTTGTTTGCTTAAGGAAGCTTCATACTATTCTTTATAGTGGCTATACCAATTTACTTTCCCACCAACAATTTAGAAGAGTTCCCTTTTCTCTATATCCTCTCCAACATTATTGTTTATAGACTTTTTGATGCTGGACAGTCTGCCTTGTGTGAGGTGATCCACATGTAGTTTTGATTTGCATTTCTTTGATATTTAGTGATATTGAGCATCTTTTTATGTTCTTTTTGGCCATTGTATGTCTTCTTTGGACAAGTGTCTATTTAGATCTTCTACTGTACTTTTTCAGAAGGCTCAGGAATATAGCAAAAAGTAAACAGTAATAGGGACCCAAAAGACTAATTATAAGAGAGTGGTCATCCTAGGATATGTCTTCAACGTGCCTAGGGGGCTTCCTCGGTGGTTCAGTGGTAAAGAATCTGCCTGTGATGCAGGATACATGGGTTTGATCCCTGGGCCAGGAAGATCCCCTGAAGAAGAGAATGGCAACCCACTCCAGTATTCTTGCCAGGAATATCCCATGGATAGAGGAGCCTGGCAGGCTATAGTCCATACAGTTGCCAAGAGTTGGAAATGACTGAACCAACTGAGTGTGCACAACATGCCTAGAATTTTTTGAAGTCTGGAACAAGAAAAACAAGGTCCAGAAAGAGGCAGGATAACTGGATGACATTTCTTTAGTGAGAACTCCAACCTCTCCACTGCTGAGAGTGGCCTCACTCTGTGGCTGAAACAAGACATCCGTGTTGGGATACAAGACAAACAGCAGAGCATCCTGCCACGTGTGTAGTGGGCTAAATTACATTACATTTCTTTGCCTTAATTCTGCATTCACCAGCTAATCTTCTAATCTTGAATTTTGTTTCCCAGACTGCAAAACCTCTGCTCAGGTCTTCTTGACCACTTTCTTCCTTATTGTAATTCAACAAATGGATGCTCTGGTTATAAATCATTCTCCTTTGCCTGGTCAGTGTGCCCGCCTCACCCCTGGAGGACTGTGAAAACCCAGCTCCCTAAATCTGCAGAGCTGAGGGCAGCCTGCCTGCCACCCCCTCACATATTTCAGAGCCGTGCATTGTCACTTTCAGGCAATCCTTCCCAGATGGAGGCTTTACAGCTTCTCTCTGGAGTATTTTTCCTTGCGTAGGCCTGACAGTTTTCTCTCTGTCCAGCTGAAGTCGCTGTTAAAATGGGAAAGCTATCCTCTTGGGTTCAGGGCTGAGAAAGAGAGTGGAAAGAAAAATAATTTCATGGCTTTTCCACATCATGAGAAACTGACTCGATGAGTATTAATTGCATGTCTGCTATGAGCCAGGTTTTGGGTGGGTTGCTGGAAATACAGCAGTGAGCAATCAGGAGAGGTCCCTGTCCTGATGGAAAAGAGACCAAAGTGAGGAGAGGGCCACCCGAGGACTGCTTCATGCGGTCCTAGCATGGCCTGTACTGTGGTATACTCCCGAGACTGTTTCCCATCTCAAAAGACCTCTCCAAGGGACTCAAGGACAGCCATTGTGTTCCCCACCTCATAGTTCATGCAATAAGCATTTGTTGTACTGACCCAGGGAGTAAAACAGAGCTGGGAAGGGCCAACTTTATGAAGTACTTTTCAGCCTATGTATGGCTANCCGAGACTGTTTCCCATCTCAAAAGACCTCTCCAAGGGACTCAAGGACAGCCATTGTGTTCCCCACCTCATAGTTCACGCAATAAGCATTTGTTGTACTGACCCAGGGAGTAAAACAGAGCTGGGAAGGGCCAACTTTATGAAGTACTTTTCAGCCTATGTATGGCTATGCAGGTGCCCAGAACGTAACTGGAGAAGTAGGACCCACCCCATATCCTCTTTGAGAGATCAGCTGGTGGAGGAAGGATGCCTACTTGTTAATTCAGCCTTTCTGCATTTCAGGTGTTGAATGAATATCTAGTTGCACAAAATATAAGTTTCCTTTCTGGTTTTGGAAATTCTTCTTCTGTTGGAGTTGATTCTGATTTTCAGACAGGAAATCTTCAGGCTTGTAAGCACTTTCTGTTCCAAGTTTTGCTCCTCAAAATAAATTGATGTTGTGCAGTAGAGAATGAGGAAGAGACAGAAGAAGATGCATCCCGAATTTCTCTGTCAGCCATCAGTCACTGTGTTTTTGTTGATTTATTTATTGGCTGTGCTGGGTCTTCGTTGCCATATAGGCTTTCTTTAGTTGTGGCAAACGGGGGCTACTCTTCATTGTGGGGCCCGGGCTTCTCATTACAGTGGCTTCTCTTGTTTTGGAGCATGGGTAAGCTCATGAGCTTCAGTAGTTGTGGCTTTAGGCTCAGTAGCTATGGCTTAGTTGCCTGCAGCATGTGGATCTTCCTGAACTAAGGATCGAACCCATGTCCCCTGCCTTAGCAGGCAGATTCTAATCCACTGTACCACCAGGGAAGTCATATCACCACATTTTTTGTGAGTAACTGAGTACTTTCTAGGAAA
>SJYA01009493.1:0-14859 GCA_006410615.1 Neotragus moschatus
TTGACCATGATGGCTACTCCATTTCTTCTAAGGGATTCCTGCCCACAGTAATAGATATAATGGTCATCTTCATTAAATTCACCCTTTCCAGTCATTTTAGTTCGCTGATTCCTAGAATGCAAGATTCACTCTTGCCATCTCCTGTTTGACCACTTCCAATTTGCCTTGATTCATGGACCTAACATTGCAGGTACCTATGCAATATTGCTCTTTATAGCATTGGACTTTGCTTCTATCACCAGTCACATCCACAGCTGGGTATTGTTTTTGCTTTGGCTCCATCTCTTCATTCTTTCTTGAGGTATTTCTCCACTGATCTCCAGTAACATATTGGGCACTTACCGACCTGGGGAGTTCCTCTTTCAGTATACTATCATTTTGCCTTTTCATACTGTTCATGGGGTTCTCAAGGCAAGAATACTGAAGTGGTTTGCCATTCCCTTCTCCAGTGGACCACGTTCTGTCAGACCTCTCCACCATGACCCGTCCATCTTGGGTGACTCCACAGGGCATGGCTTGTAGTTTCATTGAGTTAGACAAGGCTAGTTTTCTGTGATTATGGTTTCAGTGTGTCTGCCCTCTGATGCCCTCTTGCAACACCTACCATCTTACTTGGATTTCTCTTACTTTGGACATGTGGTATCTCTTTATGGCTGCTCCAGCAAAGTGCAGCCACTGCTCCTTACCTTGGAGGAGGTTGCCCCTCCTGACCGTGAATGTGGAGTAGCTCCTCTCGGCCCTCCTGTGCCCATGCAGCTGCTGCTCCTTGGACATGGGGTTTGCTCCTCTCAGCTGCCGCCCCTGACCTTGGACATGGGGTAGCTGCTCTCGGCTGCCACCCTTGACCTTGGACGTAGGATAGCTCCTTTTGGCCACTCTTGTGAGTGTCCAGGAGTCTCCAGTGGAGGCATGGGTGCACTGAGTGTAGCAGTACATGCATGGGATTTTTGAAAGAGGTCACCGTTATCTTCATTACCTCAACCATGTTTGAGATGGTAAGTAAAGTGAGATGATGGTAAATGAAATGAAGTCGCTCAGTCGTGTCCGACTCTTTGCAACCCTGTGGACTGTAGCCCACCAGGCTTCTCCGTCCATGGGATTCTCCAGGCAAGAATACTGGAGTGGGTTGCCATTTCCTTCTCCAGGGGATCTTCCTGACCCAGGAATCAAACCCATGTCTCCTGCTTTGCAAGCAGACCCTTTAACCTCTGAGCCACCAGGGAAGCCCTCTCATCACCCTTTAATCCCATATCAGTGTATAACTAGAAAGCTTTGTGTAAAATGCAAATCTGGTCATATTGCTTCCCTGCTTCAAACCTCAGTGGTTCCATAAAGCCATTAAAGATGACTTAAAAGATATTCCTTGATTTGTCATTTGATTCCTTGCTCAGTTTTACATCTCATCACTCCTTTCCCCTTCAGTGATTTGCTTCTGGGTATTTGTTCATAGTGGTCCCTAGGCTTGCAACACTTCCCCCTTTCCTGCTCACCTTCCTCCTTAATACACTTCTGCTCTTTTCTCTTTATCACCCTCCTCCACTTTTCAGTTTAGATGTCAGATACTTTCACTTAAAAACTTTCAGCATACCTCCAGGCATGAATTAGGTATTTCTCTCCTGTGCTTTGACCTTATTGTAACATTTATTACATTATTTACTTACCTCTGATCCCCACTAATCTATTAATTTTGTAAATACAAGGGCTATGTCAATTCTGTTCACTATTTTATCACTAGCAAAATACCTAGAACATAGTAGGCATTCATTAAATAATTTGAGTCACTGTGAGATGAGTCTCCTATTATTATATTACAAACACAATAACTAATACACATTTGTTCCTACACAGTGAACATGGAGTAAAGAAATAACTGCAAACAACGTTTGTTCATTTTTCATTCTGGTGTCCATAAGGAAACTAACGGGAAAAAACGAACATTGTAGTTTTATTTTGTTATGCCTAAAAGCAGAAAAAATAAGAGGATTATCCAAACTTTTTTTTTAATTGACATATAGTGGCTTTACAATATTGCGTTAGTTTCTGCTGGACAATGAAGTGAATCAGCTTTACATATGCGTATATCCCCTCCCTTTTGGACCTTCCTCCCACCCACTAGATCATCACAGAGCACCTAACTGAGCTTTCTCTTCTTTGTAGCAGATTCCCACTAGCTATTCTACACATGGCATTGTATATGTCAGTGCCAATCTCCTAGTTCATCCCACACCCTCCTCCCAACCCTTCCTTGTATCCACACAACTCTTCTCTACATCTGTGTCTCTATACCTGCCCTGCAAATAGGTTTATCTGTACCGTTTGTCTAGATTACACAAACGTGTTAATATACAATATTTGTTTTCCTCTTTCTAACTTACTTCACTCTGTATTCAAGTGTGTATCTCTTTGAAAGAACATTACTAGCAAAAGAAATGGGAAATTCTCATCTTTTGGATGAGATACAATAGACAATGGAAGAAAAGTAATTAAAAGTGTTGGTAAGGCAGTGACCATGAGAATTTAGCTGGAATAAATAAAATACCAAAATCAAATGGTTATACCTATTATAGTTTACCAGTCCCATACATTTACTGAGCTTCCATTTTTGCCACTCTGAATGTTTCTGGAATTTAGATGTCCAAATAAGAGTCATTAAATTTTTTTATAAGAGAAGATTAAGATGAAATTCTGCTGCTTCTATGCTTAAAGATTAAACTCCTTCAGGAATATTGGAGGCGAATTAAATGGTTTAGATTTCTTATCATTCATTTTCTTGTTCCTCTGGAACCCAAATAAGACATCTGACAATCAGGTCAAGTGGCCATATACCATCAGGGCTGAGCATGTTGCTTTTGTTCGTTTCTCTGTGGGAGGACATTTTAGTCATACAGCCACGCCCTCTGAGACACAAGACTGAATTAAAAGTGGATTTAGAGAGCACTCAGTGATGATAAACTGCAGTTCTGAGAGGAATAAATTCACATCCCAGACTCCTGTTAGGCTGCTGAGGGAGGGACTGAGGAAAGGAGTAGCATTCCCCTATACTGGGAAACAAACCCACAGTAACCATGATGTTTTCTTATTCTTAGAGGAGAAGTAAAGATCTGGCTTATAGATCTTCGGTTCTAATATTAACAAAATGCTGAATTAGAATCAAACCACAAAAAGAGTTCTCTGGAAATTTAATTTTAAGCCACTGAATGACAAGCATTCTTAGAAGTATGGATGAAAGGGGCCAAAAGCACCTGATGTTTTAATGTCTTCTGCACCACATGGGCCACCTAGGTTGTGCTCTTTGTTGACAGAAGAGTCCTTGACAATCAAGGAGGGGTCACTGAGGGTGGTCATCAAAGTCCTGCTTTCCTCCTGATCAACCGCATGGGCAGCTCTTTGTTAGCAAGAATTCTACTGCTTCTTCCCAGGACTTAGAATAGCATAAGTGTGTAATAAATGCCACTCTGAGATCCATATTCTAACCAGCACAGAAGTCTCTGACTATGCAACTCTGACTGCAGAACCACCTGGTGAGAAAATAGAAAGCTTGTCCTTCACAACATCCTTTGAGGGGCTGGGGGATTGTGAGAGAGCATCACACATTTCTTCATTCCAGACTTCTCACTGCCACACTTCACCTCTTTTTACAATGGATTCAACTCACATTTCTTGAATTCCAGCTGTGAGCCAGCATTATCTAAATGTTCTCTCCTCTTGAATGTATATATTGAATTCTGCTTTGGTGTCCTCTTAGGTTTCCCATTTAGTCTCTTCATATTTCATAGGGTGGTCTTCCTTGCAGTCCTTCATTTGAGGGAAAGAATAACAATAAAATTAAGTTTATGAGCTTCTATCCCCATTAGATAAAGTATAACTCATCACTATGCCATTGATTGTGGATTTATTGCTGTTTTTTATCTTTGCTTTTCACTTTTTCTTGTTTTGATCCGTTATTTCTCAACATTTCCACTGAAGTGCTTGAATAAGATAGTGACCCTCCTCCCTCAAATTTGGGACTATTTTCAGAGAGAGATATATGTTTTATGTTTATAATTGACCTGAATTTTGCATTCTGTGTTATTAAATATGTATTCATTTTAATAAAGCATATTTTATGTGAATATTAATTAAAGTCAATATTTGCAATTTCACACTTCCTTCAGAAGATCAAAAGGGAGTTAGAGGGCAGGTACCTTCTATATATTTTTTTAAAGGCTGAAATTCCATTCCTGTAGTTTTCTCTGGTATTTCACAATTTTTCCTTACCCTCTCTGGTACAATCCCCAAACCTGGATGTTTTGGGCCCTCTGTTGATTCCAAGGCCCAGGAGAGTATTTTCTTCAAAAGGCCCACCCGATGCTCAATTGTTTTGCAACATGTCCACCTAATAAATATTTCTTGGGCATCCATATAGATGCTCTCCAACCATCCATTTATCTTTCTATCTCAGTCTCATATCATGTAGCCTTGTACTCCCATAGTGTGGAAAACAAGAAAATACTTCAAAGAATGTCTGGCCTTGCATGAGTGTGCCAAATGACTCAGTGCCACAACTTCTCTGAATCTTCTTTTGGTGATGAACTTGGACCAAAGAATCCTAATTTTTATGACTGGATCTTCTTGCGCTTCCCATATACTTGGTTCATCTGCCTCTTTCCTTATTTCTCTACATGAGGTAGGTTACAAAAACTAAAGGTAATAGAAACTTTGCCTTGCAATTAAGTGTTAAAAAGTAATACTCTTTCCCAAACACATCTCTACCTGCTCAGATTCTTCCTCAAAAAAAGTGTGACAGTGATGATGAAAGTTCTCTGACTTCCCAGATAACAGGTATTGAGTACCTCCTGTATATTACGCATCATTTCATTAACATCTTACCAGTATCCCAGTCTTAGCACATGAAGAAATGGATGCTTATGGATGTAATTCATGTGCCATGAGCTATAAAGCTACTCAGGTGGTGAACTGGGATTTAAAGCTTAGCCTTTCTTATTCTAAAGCCTGAGTGCTTCAACCCAATCCTAACGGCACAGTGAAAATGGCACTTTCCAAGGCAGTTTGTAGTGATACCATTCAAGATATTATTTTTCTACATTCTTCCTTCCAGTGGAAAGTTATTTGGATAAAGAAATAAATAGTGATGAAGAAAGTGAAGCCAGAAGACAAATGGGTAGGACAAAAGATTACACAACCTCAGAAAGAATTTGCAAAATGAGACAACAGAGCTCAGCCCTGCCACACAGAGATTCCAGGAGGACTGATGAAGTGACTGGTGTGAGTTGCTCTGTGTTCCTTAGAAGATGGAGCTTGATAAATAACTGAGGCCACTTTTTTCTCTAAAAGAGAGTTAAATGAATGTCGATCATTTGCTTAACTAGCACAACTTGACCTTTCTTGCTAGTGAATTTCTTTTCTTCTCATAAAAGGCAAGGCTCTTGAGATCATAGGACATCTTCAGCATGTGGAGTTGCCAATAATTCACATTGAGGGTCCCCAGAAAACCATCTTTGTCCCAGACAGCCTTGCCCAGGCAAGCATGCGGAGTGCATGGGATAAGCAAAGGGCTGGGTGCCATGGCATTTGTTTTCTATTGAATAGGATTAGGGATTCTGACATGAATGATTAATCACCACATTGCAGACTGCTGATGAACACAGGAAAGAGTCCACTCGGAATGGATGGTGCACGCAATCTATTCCAAACAGCTGCTGGGTGTTCCTATCTCTTCCACCCTCCCTACTCTTGCCTCAGATTCCTTACTCCTGGTGTCTCTCTTTCTCTCCTTTCTTTTCTAACTCAATTATCTTTCTCTCTCTCTCCTTTTTTTTTTTCTTTTATAATCCTACCCCCACCCCAGTTGGTCTTTGTCATTGTTGGTTCTCTCTCTCTTCCTTCCCATCTTAAATCCCCTTTTGGTCTTACTTAAATACCAAGCTAGTCTTTAGGTATGGAATCCTGAGTAGGAACACTCTAGGGGTTTTGTAAGGGAGGTACAGGAGAGCAGACTTGAAAGCAGTGGGCATAAGTTATAGCTTTTACCACTATAACCCCATAGACAAGGGCAATGAAGAGGAAAGTGTCCTTCCATGGACCAAAATGAAATATATGAACAGAATTATAGCAAACCACACACACAATTTAAATAGGAGTTGTATTTCAAGGTATCTCAAGTTCTATTTAACTTCCTTTGGATGGGAGTATATTTGGAGGGAGGCTATTTCCTCCATGTTTGCTCTAGCTTTGTTAAACTTTGGAATGATGTTTCCATTTTAGCCACTTGGGTTTTGGAAAGCTGTGTTTGCTGTGTCTCCCATCATTTGGGAGATGATACCTTCACAACTCCTTGAGTATTGATGGCCCAGTGGCCCAGAGCAAGAACTCTGGACTCTGATACTTTTGTTTGATTCCTGGCCTTACAGCTGCCTTTATCACAAATCAGAATCACCAGGAAAATTTGTGAAAATGCAAACTTCTGCTTCCCATCCCCAGAGTTTCTGATTCAGTAAGTCTAGAATGGGGTCCCAAAATTTGCCTTTCTAATAAGCTTCTGGGTGATCCAGATCCTGCTGGTCTGGAAATCCCACTTTGAGAACCAGTTCCCCTAATAGCTGCCTAGACCTGGCATTCTTCTACATTTATAAATGCATGTGGGGCCTGTGGCCTAGCCTTTATAGCTTGGAAAATTTCGAATTACTTTTAAAGGAAAGAAGTGCTACTAACCAAGTTGACCGAACATCAGAAATAAGTAAATTTTGACCAAGAAAATCAACTGACACAAAGGTATGAGCTAACAAACGTTCATCTTCCAACTTGTCAGAATCTTTTCCCATATATATCCATTGATAGAGATCCTTCTTCCCTATACTGTACCTAACGAGCGTCTCCCTGTGCAACCTCCCCTCAAGGTCTTCATTTTCACTCCATCACACCCAACATGGTAGCGTGTAAGGAAATGTGACCTGCACATTTTTGCAGTATTGCCAATTACCTAAGATTTTAAAGTAATACATACTAACCGACCAAACAAATAAACTAACTGGCCAAACAAATTAGCAAACTGGCAGGACCTCCATCTGCCCAAACTGCAGTGTGACTGCCTGCCACCAGGGGTCCTCTGAGCAGGCTAGGATCAATTAGTGACTGTAATTGAAACAGAATGTCATTAATTATATAACTTTGGGCTATTCAAATTTGATTTCACTAAAATTAAATCATGGAACTAGGAGTACTACAAAAAAATGGCTGACAAAAAAAAAAAAAACTAAGCTAAAAACAACTAGAGAGAACAAATAATCCATAAGCATTTGATTCAAGTTGGATACTATAGGTAGGTCCCCCTCTATGTACTTTTATTATTCATTTTTCACCTTACCTAGATGTGGATTTCTGTACATGTTGTTATAACAGCAAGAGTTTTGAATGGCCTGACTTACAATAAAGTGAAATGTCTTCAAGTGTTGCCCTCTCTGGGATACTGGATTTATAAATGCTGTTAGCTCCTTGAAACAAATGATTCTAAATCAAAGACTGACTTTTCAGACACTGGTCCAACAGGCCAAAAGGCTATTGAAGGTGCTGGTTTCTTACAAACTCACATCAAGCAACCTTGTTTATACTGCTGACCCTACCCACTGTAAAGATAGCCTGGTGGGAGGAACTGTCTCAATGCATTTGAGAATCTACCTCAAGTGTAAGCCTAGAAGGGAAAACGAAGGACATTTGCCTTTGATGAGGAAATATGATCTTACAGCCTGTGGATAGGTGATTGCTGTAATACACATGGTCCCAAAAAGCTGAGCTGTCACATTTAGCTAATGGATGAAAGCATGAAAAACTTTGGAAATATCAAAGCTTAACATTTTTCCAGTAACATTAATTCACTTACACTGTACATAATTTTTTTAGATTACTCATTAAACTGTTAAAACAGCTTTATATAGAATATGAGAAATATGGTGGCTTGTACGTGACTAAGAGTCTCTCAGGCTTTGTATCTCCTAACATTTTTTTAAGTATAAATTTGTATCTGAGTGCTTTATTAACATAGCTTTTTGCATATAATTTCCCTAGTGGTTTTTTGTTTTAAGAGAAAAGATGACGAGAGCAAAGGAACTGCCATATTTAATAATGTTTGCATTTAAATATTCTACACAGCTTTTGAGGTTAGCACAGTGATGGGGTGTCTGGGTGAGGGGAAGGTAAAGTTCCCAATTGTGTTCCTGCTGTTGTATATTTGGAGGCTTCTTTTTAACCAGGCAAGCCTGAGCAGACAGGAAAAAAAAAATTTTAGAGCTCTGCCACTCTCAACCAGGCACCAAATGATTCCTTTTTACAAAGTGTTGATAGTTTGCCAGAAACTTCCCTGGATGAAATCCTTAGACTGGACACAACTCTCTTTATCAGAATGGATTTGTGGACACAAGAGGGGAAGGAGAGTGAGGGATGGACTGAGACAGTAGCATTAACGTGTACACACTACCATGTGTAAAATAGATGCCGGTAGGAAGCTGCTGTGTAAACAGGAGGATCAGCTTGATGCTCAGTGATGACCTAAAGAGGTGAGACAAGGATGGGGTGGCAGGGAGGCTTAAGAAGGAGGAGAAATACATACACATATAGCTGCTTCCCCTATGAGGGGGTTTCCCTCGTAGCTCAGTTGGTAAAGAATCTGCCTGCAACACAGGAGACCAGGGTTTGATCCCTGGGTCAGGAAGATGCCCTGGAGAAGAAAATGGCAACCCACTCTAGTATTCTTGCCCAGAGAATCCCATGGACAGAGGAGCCTGGCACGTTGCAGTCCATGGGGTTGCAAGAGTCGGACATGACTCAGCGACTAAAACCACCAACCAACCATAGCTGATTCACGTTGTTATACACCAAAACTAAGACAACATTGTTGCAAAACCAATACAGTATTGTAAAGTAAAATAAAGTAAAATTTAAGAAAATAAATAAAAAGACAACATTGTAAAACAATTGTACTCCAATTAAAAAATAAAAAATATATAAAACTCCTAAAAAATTAAAAAATAATTTAAAAAGAAACTGGCCCTATTAAAAACCTTTAACATAAATGTCATATTCTCTGTCATGTAACTGTGGTAGATCAATGGATTAATCTGTGAGTGGGTGGGAATTGAGCTGTAGTAGAATTTCACTGGAACTTGCATATTTCACGAAAACTCTATTATGTAATTCCACTCATATGTAGGTTTGGGATATATGCCCTAAAGTCACAGAATTTTGTTAAATAATTAAAACTGAGTAACAGTTATTCAGAAGTGCCTGAAACATTGTTTGCTTTGTGTCCTATAGCTTCACCCTTCTGTCCCTATACACATCAAGAAATTCCAGAGGGGAATCTCAACCTTAGGAAGAATGTCAGCAATGATTTTTGTTCATGGTGCACTGGACATATACGTTTTTCCATTGTGCATCGTAGTCTGAAGCCTCCCAACACTGCTCCAATAGTTTGGGATGCAGGGAATTTTAACAAGCCTCATGAAAAGTTGAAATTTCATAGAGGAGCAACACTTTTGTTATCACAAAGCATGATGTAGTGTTCATTCCAATTGGACAGAATCTCACTTTGGGGAAGCGGGGTCTGAAAATCTCTCATCTGCTGTCATGAGAGCTTGAGATTCCAATATCTTTAACACACACAATGAAAAGCTGGAGCACAGTCTAAGGTTCTTTGAAGCTTAAGAAGGGCCCCTTATACTAGCCTAAAAAGGGCCAGTTCAGGTTCAGGGTGCCTGAAAACTGAAGTCTCCAAGAGGAACGCTGTCAGAGAGCTGGCTTGTTCTCTGTCAGGCCAAATATGGACATTAGCCTTAGCAAAGATGGGGGCTGATTGCTGAAGTACAATTTAAAAAGATATTCAGGACATAGGAAATGTGTTCACTCTGTCAGTTACAGGTGAGCCTCAACTTTTATGAACAGTTTAAAATACTCACTGTGTTCCTTCCTCCACAAACAAAAATAGGTGTCACAAGAGAGTAGAGTTAAATTGAATCATGAAAAAAAAAAAGTTCTAATTTTAAAGTAAACACTGATTTAAACTTTTCCAATTCTCTTCCCTAACAACAGAGACAACATTCATTTGCAGCGTGTGCTCTGGAAAGCTGGGATTCTGCACCTCTTCAGGCAGGTTTGGGAATGAATTTGAAACACTGATAGACTTTCATCTTAATTTTTTTTCTTCATATCAAGACTTTGTAAGAAGTATTCTTTAATCTTGGAATTTTGAGTATGCAGTGCAGTGCCAAGCACAGAGTATTTGCCTTGATAATTTTTTTTGGTGAAGAAATGGATAAAATACAAAAGTGAGTGATCTTTAAAAAATGTGAGTTACTACATTGTACACCCACAGCATATAAAATTGTACAACTGTGCTTCCATAATAAATAATAAAAAAAGAAATATATATGTGTGAGTCACTTGCCAACCTCACTTCTTTACTTGGTTTTACTTAAATATGTGCACTAAAAGGCATTTGTGTATATGTGAGGGAGTGGCCTTGTGTTTAATACAAGCTATTATTATTATATTTGTGTATAAGATAGAGATGCATCTTAATGCTTGTCTGGAAAGTTAAGTTTACATGGTCAGGTATACATTTTTCATTGTGTCCTTTCCTGAAAATTGTGATGTGAACCATTGTTTTTATGCCACATGTTTGAAAAGTGAGCTTTTCTTATTTCTCATTCTTTTCTTCTTTTTCACAGCAAAACGTTTCGTTGTACATGTGATGTGTAATAAACTGCAGTATATATGCTGTAACAAATGCTCCTTTTTAAGTTTAAATATTTCATTTTATACTGGTGTATAGCTGACTGACAATGTTATTCCAGGTTCAGGTGCACAGCCGAGCAACTCAGCCATACATACACATGTAACCATTCTCCCCCAAACTTTCCTCCTGTCCAGGTCGCCAGGTAACACTGAGCAGAGTTCCTTGTGCTATGCAGTAGGTCTTTGTTGGTTATCCATTTAAAATATATCAGTGTGCACCTATAGATCCCCAAATATATACTTCTTACATGTAAAATTCATGATTTAAATTGATATTTATTTCTGTAGGATCTGATGAAAGACAGCAGTATTATACAGCACAGTCCCAATTCCAGACTACCTCCAAGAAGCAATGACTTTCAACTTCACAATTTCTTTTGGAACTGATTTCCATTCAGTCAATAGCCTTCTTGTACTGGTATTTCTTTTCCCTTTTTTTTTTTTTTTTTCACTTTTAGGCATTACTTTTGACTTCATCATGGATGGGTTTCCCAAGTGGTGCCAGTGATGAAGAATCTGCCTGCCAATGCAGGAGACACAAGAGATGCCAGTTTGACCCCTGAGTTGGGAAGAAGCTCTGGAAAAGGAAATGCCAATCCACTCCAATATTCTTACCTGGAAAAGTTCATGGACAGGGGAGCCTGGCAAGCTACAGTCCATGCAGTTTCAAAGAGTTGAACATGACTGAGGACACACTCCTGCACATTGTGTATAAAGTGGAGACTGAGTTCACTTGCTTGGATCCCACATTCACATACCTATATCCCATTCTCCATCTTTCCCAATGTGAGCATTTCACAATTTTAGTAAAATCTATTGGAAGTGTTTATGAAGATGATGTAATTACTGCTTAGCCACAGATTGCATTGGGAATACACTTTCGCTTGGTATAGTATTTTATTTCTTAATGAGCATTGCCTTGTTTTTCATCTATGACCGTATGACAGATTTGTCTTGAAACCTCTGACTGTTAAAACTATCCCCTGGGATGGTCAAATGCCACAAGTAACCTATATATTCTGATTTGTTTCATCTTGTTTGTTTGGGGGACATTCTTACTAAGACATGCCACCCCTGGTTCCCATAGAAAGATTACTTTCCTGGACTAGCACACCAGCATCACCCCAGATGATTACTTCCTGCCCTGTGTTAAATGCCCATTTCCTCGATTGCCATATCTTCTTTTTTAGTTTCCCTCTTGTGTGGGAGTAGGGTATCTTCCAGAGGTTTCTGGGAAAGTATATATGGGAAATAAAATATTGAGACCTTCTGCTCATAACAGGCTCTTTTTTCTTCCTTAGCAGCTTATCAGTTCAGCTGAGTAAGAAGTCTAGGTGAATATTTAAGGATATTTCTCTTTTGTCTTTTAACTTCTCCATTGGTGTCTGACTTTCAGTAGGATATAAAAATGCCACCTTGATGCTCAACCTCTTGTATGAGACCTATTTTTGTCTCTCCAAAAACTGTAGGGTCATTTCTGGTGTTCTCAGCTTCACCATAGTGGACATTGATGGAAATCTGTTTCCTTCTCCTGTGATGGGTTCCTAACTAGCCCTTTCAAAGTTTAGACTTATCTCCTTGACTTTGGGGAGATATACTATATTAGAATTTTGGTGATGTCTTCTTTTTCTCTTGTTCTGTTTCTGCAACTCCTGTTATTCAGATGTTAGATTCTAGGTATTGATATTCAAATTTGATAAATTCTCTCTGATTTTTATTCCTTTGTCATTTTTCTTTTATTTATTTAATTTATTTTTTCCAATTTTGGGGGGCTTTTTATTCTTTGGAAGTTCCTGTACGTAAAATTCTGTTCTTACTTTATTCACAGAATCATTATCTATTTGGACATGAATTACAGTATTTTTTTTATCCTATCCTCTGTGATTTGCCCTGTTTTCCTCCAAGTTTCTCTCTCTCTCTCCTTTCCTTCTTTCCTTCCTCTTGTCCTCTCTTCTTTTGTCTTTCTTTTCTGTTTGCATGTACCGGTCACTAACTTACCTGTTAAAGGCTTTCCTCAAATGTCTAGTGATTCTGGATTCTGCTGAGCCATTCACTTTCAAGACTGAAATACAAAAAAAGTCTGTTTGTGGATAAAGCTGATAGACTAGTGGCCCTCACAGAGGTGCTATTGGTTGTGGTCCTTTGCTACGTCTTCAGAATGGAGTTCTGCATGTCTCATTTCTTGCCTTCATTTATTTCCTCAGAAACGTGACAGAGTTCTTGAAAAGAAAACAAAGTTAGCATCTATAAATAATGTGCTTTTGTTGCTTAATTTTTTCTCTCACACTTAAAAGTAATAGGTCTTTATAAATTTGGTTTTGAAATTTTGATGGGAAATATCTCAAAGCAAAACTGAAAGAGAAAATTTATAATCTGTCATCATCTTCATGACAGAAACTTAGCAAAAAGTGCTGCTTATAAGGCAGTAACAACTGAATTCTTACAAGAGTTAACTAGTTGTGTTTTGTTTTTTTTTTTGTCTTCACAGTTTTCTCATTTGATTTATGGGAGCTAATATGAAGCAATACTTTCAAGATTTTTAAAGTAACCAAAACGTGGGGGACCTTTATGAGTCTAGGACAGGCTATACCCAGGTAACTCACTTATAGTTGCACATGCCATCTATTTCCTAGTGCCTTGGGGGTGGCAGGAGAAAAGAAAGCAAACAAAAATCCAGCATCTTCTTCAGTACATGGATGTCTTCNTTTCAAGATTTTTAAAGTAACCAAAACGTGGGGGACCTTTATGAGTCTAGGACAGGCTATACCCAGGTAACTCACTTATAGTTGCACATGCCATCTATTTCCTAGTGCCTTGGGGGTGGCAGGAGAAAAGAAAGCAAACAAAAATCCAGCATCTTCTTCAGTACATGGATGTCTTCCGAGTTTAGATGTCAAGACCACTCAGAGTTCTAATTCTAGTAATTTATTAAATGGAACTGTCCTTGTGACCTCAAACAGGGACTGCCCGGATTTTTGTTTTTAATGAGAAATTTTGCACCCCCTTTTCACCCCTAACAGCTGTCCTGAGATTGATATCTGCCATTTCTGCCTTCACTGGGGTTTCAAGTAATGAAAGCTGGTAGAAGATTTGGTGAAATTGGAATAAAAGCCTTTTATAATACTAAGAAGTGTCAGAGCATTTAAAAAATTGACCATTGTACATTGTTGCCAGTAAGAATCTCCTTGTGGAATGTTATAAACAGGTGGACATCAACTCATCTTGACACCATGAAACACTGCATTATTGGTCACCAAAGCGGCAATACACCACATCAGAGATGTATGAAGTTATTGTGCCATTCCCAATGACCAGGGTACAGAGAGGGTGACTATGACCCTGACTTCAAAGCTGTAAACCCTGCATCTTTGTCCCCAGTGGAATATACTCTAAATTGGCCAAGGTCAAAAAGGTTTAAAATACATGAGTAAATGGAAAAACAAACAAAAAAAACTTTCCCAGATGAGTGCTGGGCACGCACACACATACACACATATACATACCTGAGTGTTAACAGAGAAAGAATTCAAGTAAGTGGCACAGGAGTTAACAGGCAACAGGCAAACTAACAACTGATTTCAAAATATATCCAAGATAAAGGAGCTTTCTACAAGATAACTCATATTTATAAGCAAAGTGAATAAATGAAAGATGACTTAGAAAATTCTCTGCTTTATAGAAGGATCAGTCTTGAAACTCCTTTCTTGGGTTGCTTTTCTTAAGGCTTGTGACATGTTTTAGATTATTAACGGATGCAATTGTTAGAGAGCTGGGGTTGAGGGAAGAAGAGTATGGGCAGGTACAGCCAGGTGTAGATTAATCAGAAAAAAAAAGAGTCTTTGAATTGATAATTTAGGAAACTGGGAAACAGAACACGTTGGCAACAATTTGACTTTTTTAAAATAGTTGTTTTCATTTATTTATTTCAGTTCAGTTCAGTCGCTCAGTCGTGTTCGACTCTTTGGGACCTCATGAATCGCAGCACACCAGGCCTCCCTGTCCTTTACCAACTCCCAGAGTTCACTCAGACTCACGTCCATCAAGTCAGTGATGCCATCCAGCTATCTCATCCTC
>SJYA01009494.1:0-14685 GCA_006410615.1 Neotragus moschatus
CATCACCTGGGAAGCCCAAGTGAAAGGAAAAGTGTTAGTCACTCAGTTGTGTCCAACTCTTTGTGACCCTACGGCCTATATGTAGCCTGCCAGGTTCTTCTGTCCATGGAATTCTCCAGGCAAGAATACTGGAGTGAGTAGACATTCCTTTCTCCAGGGTATCTTCCTGAGCTGGGGATTGAACCTGGGTCTCCTTGATGGCAGGCAGATTCTTAATGTCTGAGCCAGCTGGCCTGAAGGGAGATTAAGTGCCAAAATTTCTAAATTTTCTGCATCCAAGTGGTGGGTGACTGCTTTTTCGGGCCAGATATGGAACAACTTGGGAAAGTTCCTTGCCTTTTCTTAAAGCATCAGAATTGCTAAGAGCATTGCCTGAGCAGGTCAGCCTGGCCTCGGAGACGCCAAGGCCTTTGGCCCATCTGACATCACAACCCAGGGCTCCAGAACAAGGACAGGTCGCTTTGCTCTACAAGAAGACTGCCCCAGCCACTGGTATTTGTCTCCATAGAGTCCATTCCGCATTCCCTGAGCCTCTGTTCCTGACTCTTTATTAACTAGCAGAGGAGGATATTTATGGAGGAGGGAACTCTATGGGGAAGAGGAAGTCACTGGATTGATTTCTGAAGACCCCTCTNCCAGCCACTGGTATTTGTCTCCATAGAGTCCATTCCGCATTCCCTGAGCCTCTGTTCCTGACTCTTTATTAACTAGCAGAGGAGGATATTTATGGAGGAGGGAACTCTATGGGGAAGAGGAAGTCACTGGATTGATTTCTGAAGACCCCTCTGTGTGCCTCCCTCCTGTGAGACCCTGGAGGTCTTTAACTCGGTGTCACAGTCCTGCCTGGAGTCCACCCAGCCCCGCTCACCACATGCTTCCTGCTCCAAATGTCAAGGTTTTCATTTGACCATGATATCATGAACCGAATAAAATTGAAAACAGCCAAATACCACTTTATTTACAGTCATTTTTTCCCCCTAATTTCTGAAGTCACAAAGAAAACCTCTCTTTAACAATGCCAACCTCCAGATCATACCAATCGCCAAGGAGAAGCTCTATCAGTGCAGGCACCAACCACAGTATATATCAACTCACAGCCGAGGGAGCTTGCTCACCCTGAGGCTGTCCCTGGCACAGGTGGGGTTTTCCATCACATGCTTTTTGGGNCAACCTCCAGATCATACCAATCGCCAAGGAGAAGCTCTATCAGTGCAGGCACCAACCACAGTATATATCAACTCACAGCCGAGGGAGCTTGCTCACCCTGAGGCTGTCCCTGGCACAGGTGGGGTTTTCCATCACATGCTTTTTGGGCAACAGGGATCCTGAGGCAGAGGGAGCTCTCAGTTCCTTTTGCCCAAACTGGAGACACTTAAAAAACATTTCCAAGTAAGCCACCAGGGTTCAGAGGAATGCTTATTTACACTTGCAGGAGCCGGACCCTAAAATTCCCTCCCGAGTGCCCTTGATCCTAAGCTTGGGCTGTGGCCGAGCCCCAGCATGTAAATATCACTAGCTGATCCTTCCTGCCCCACTGCTGGATCTTCATCTGGGTGGACAATTTTGCTGCATCCCTGACTTTGTCAGGCCATCTATTATTGGCTGGTTCATGCACACCTCCCCATTCATATGTTGACGTTCTAAAGCCCAATACTTTGTTTGGAAATAGACCTTTAAGGAGGTGATTAAAAAGCAAAGACATTACTTTGCCAACAAAGATCTGTCTAGTCAAAGCTATGGTTTTCCCAGTAGTCATGTATGGATGTGAGAGTTGGACCATAAAGAAAACCGAGTGCTGAAGAATTGATGTTTTGGAACTATGGTGTTGGAGAAGACTCTTGAGAGTCCCTTAGACTGCAAGGAGATCAAACCAGTCAATCCTAAAGGAAGTAAGTCCTGACTGTTCTTTGGAAGGACTGATGCTGAAGCTGAAGCTCCAAAACTTTGGCCACCTGAGGCAAAGAACTGACTCAGTGGAAAAGACCCTGTGCTGGGACAGATTGAAGGCAGGAGGAGGAGGGGATGACAGATGATGAGATGGTTGGATGGCATCACTGACTCAATGGACATGACTTTGAGCAGTCTTCAGGTGTTGGTGATGGACAGGGAAGTCTGGAGTGCTGCAGTTCATGGGTTTGCAAAGAGTGGGACATGACTGAGCAGCTGAACTGACTGAATGTCAAATAAGGTCATAAGAGTGAGGCCCTNTTGGATGGCATCACTGACTCAATGGACATGACTTTGAGCAGTCTTCAGGTGTTGGTGATGGACAGGGAAGTCTGGAGTGCTGCAGTTCATGGGTTTGCAAAGAGTGGGACATGACTGAGCAGCTGAACTGACTGAATGTCAAATAAGGTCATAAGAGTGAGGCCCTAATCCTATAAATCTGTCCTTAAAGGAAGGAGAGAGGGGCAGCAGAAATACCCATGGACTGGAGGAAGGGCCAGGTGAAGATCCAATAAGAAGGCAGTTAGTCATCTGCAAGCCAAGGAGACAGGCTCTGGGAGCAATCCAACCCGCTGACACCTTGACCTTGGACTTCCAGCTTGTATTTTGAAAATACAATTCATTTCATAATTTGGGTACTTACTGGATTTTGCTTTTTTCTTTCTCAAGTGTATAATGTAATCCCATATCTCAATAGACCGTGGCTATCAAACTTTAGTATGATTTCTGGACATATTTAAGTCTGTTTTATTTTTTTTCCTTCTAAATTATCTATGCCTACAGTCATTCTTTTATACTTGTTGAGTATAGATTTAATTATTGTCATATGCAGCAAGTCTCTGCTTTTTATCCAGCTTCATTCCTGGAAAATTTATGACGAAGTGAATTGCCTTAAAGTAGATTCGATTTCACCACAGGCACAGCGATATAATTCAAAGTTTTATTGTTGATTTCACATCAAATGAATTTTAGATATGACCATAATATGTCACAAAAGCAAAAACACAGCTGTTTGAAATCTCTGTCATCTATTACAAGTCAAATGAATGCCCAAGCCATTTAAGAGGATTAAATGAATTGTATATATTTGGTAATAAAAAGGGCTGTATGTTGTTTTTTTGATGCTTCCCGGACAGTTCATTCTACGCATAGACACTTGCTAGCTCCCCTTCTCTTGTGAGATCAAGTAAAAAATCTTTGAATGTGGAAGTTTCTCCCATGGGAGCCCCTGCCACCTCTCCTCCCCAAACTTAGCTCACTGTTCAGCGAACTGGTTAGCAGCTCCAGATCCTTCACACATGGCCCCCATCTTCTGGCTTTGATGCCTTTACTCTCTGCTTGGTCAACTTGGCCTACCTCTCCAGCCACGTAAATCCCTTTCCTCCTTGGAGGTTCTGTCCCAGTCCTTGCACTCGCAGGCCTACACAGCCCCTCCCCACCGAGCCTAGGGACTCATCCTGGACCTCAGAGCCTGATGCCTGGTTGGCGGATCATCTTGCATCTCCCTGGAGCATCACTCTGCGCTACATCTGCTTGTGACATCCAGGGTGGACAGCCGGCTCCATCCACCACTGTGCATCAGGAAAGAGAAGGGAGAAACACCAACGTTTCCTGAGGACCTACTATGTAGCAGGCATCACATCTGGCATTCTTATATACATTCTCTCATTGAATCTCTACAACTGTCTTAGGCTGTAGGGATTAGTTTTTCCATTCACTACTGACAATACGGAGGCTAAATAATTTCTTCAGCTAACTTCACTAAGAAGTGATGTGACCGGGATTTAAACCCCGACAGTACACAGCAAGGTTCTCAAGCTAGAAATCAGGAGATCTCCAATTCAATTAACCTCTCTGAATCTCATTTTTGCATATGAACGAAGAGGGCTAACAGCATCCACTGCTTGAAAAAATGTGAATTAATGGAAGGCATACTTTTGAAACCCTTCATCAGCTATTGTGGTACCATTGTTCCTGGTTCCTATCACTCTCTGATGCTCAGCAAACAAACAAACAAAAATGTGTGTTGCTAGGTTGGTTTCTATTTCTTCTCGCGGGAGTTGCAGTATTTGTTGGTCTCGTCCAGCCTGTCTCTTCCTGCTCTGATCTAGTGACAGTAATATCCATGTTTTCACCTTTGAAAAGGAAATCATGCCACCATCTGCTGAGAAGCGTTTCCTGGTCCAGAGCAATCAGACTGGCAACACTTACCTGCACACATTTGCTAGCATTGCCCAGTGTCTTCAGGAGAATTCTTCCAAGTATTTTGTAATCTGTGTTGGGGAATGCTAACGAACTCTAATACAGGACAACAGTTTGCTTCTTCTTGAAAGATAACAATGGTCAATAATCATGGCTGTGTCTCCTACTTGTGGGGCTCACTTAAATGGGCTGAAAATCCTTGAGATGGGGTTAACTATCAGCCTTTTCTCTACAGACCAAGCTACCTAAGAAAAGCAGTATTATGTGTGATGTCATTTATTTATTTTAAAATTTATTCTTGAAGTACAGTTGATCGACAGTGCTAATTTCTGCTGTACAGCAACGTGATTCATTCTTTTTCATGTTTATTTCCATGATGATTTATCATAGGATATTGACAGGATATTGTGCTACACAGTAGGTCTTTGTTGTTTATCCATCATGTGTACAATAGTTTGCATCTACTAATCCCAAACTCCCAGTCCATCTCTCTCCCACCTGCCTTCTCTCTTGGCAACCACCTGTTTGTTCTCTATGAGTTTCTTTCTGCAAAGTCATGTGCTTTTGTTCTTGCATTTGGTTCATGCATTTCAGTTCTATTGTTTTTTTGCATGATAATGCTGAATTTTGGCTTCTAACTTATGTTTCCACATCGTCTGTGTATTTGTGTACTATGTTCAGCATCTTTTACTGGCTGAGTTCTTTTATTTATTGGGATTTTCAGGTTTCCTTCTTTGTCCTTGTTCTTTCCTTTGTGATTATCCAGCTTAGCTCCTCGCAAACCCATCTTCTCTATTTATTCTCATCACAGTATGATTTTGACCTTCGGATTTCCTAGCTAACCTTTTAGGAATTTCCCGAAGTGGACTCATCTTTCCCTGCTGTAATTAGAGTTCTTGTCTCAAGACTTGCTCCTTCTGTAATTTCTCCCCTGACTTGTAACTTTCCTTTCATTGAAAGGAGTAAAATCTGTAACTCTTTCCATGTCTTAACTATAGTTTCAGTAGTTTGGATTTTTGGGTAGGAAACTTGCTCACCCTTCAGAGTTCCTTTTTTTACCACAACTGGCTGTACAAAATCATACTTAGTTTTAGGATGGAATGGTTCACAAAAATAGGCACCAACACTTTTTTGCATAAAGTTAGCATCTTCTAGATATAGATTTTATTTCTCTATCCTACATTCCTGTTCTATAAGATTGCCAAAAACAGTGATCAAAACAGGAGCCTTACCCAAACAAATCCATTCTGCAGTATCTATAGCACATAACCCTTTCCCCTTGTTGCATTTTCCCCTCTGCCTAATTCAACTGGCCATAAATATTAATCGGTCCCATGGTTTCAACTTTCCATCTTATATCTGTTAATAGACACCTCTTTGGATAGACATCAGACAGGTAATCCATTTCAACCAGTCTCAGCTATTCTGTTTTCTGAAGAACATTTGCTTTAGAGACCTCAAAGGAAATGTATTTCTCTTTCTGCTTTGTTTGGCAGGTCTCCCAAGGAAGAGATGAGGGTGAGAAGAGGTTCAGCCCACCAGCCTTTCCTATTGTCCTTCCTGTCCTTTGCTCCAGAAGACTCCCTCCTGTCTGCCCATGGAGCTCATCACCAATCACCTGTCACCCCCCTTCCAGGGGGCCTGAGCGGCTGTCCCTCTTGGTCTGTGTGTCCTACCAAGAGCCCTGCTAAGTGGAGATGTGATGGGACCGTGGTCACTGGCAGAGTTGCTCCTGAATTGCTATGGAATGCGTGGATGGGAGGCCAGTCTGATCCACTCTTGCTATGAGTCGTAGCTGGTCTTCCCTGGTCAAGCAGACCTGCTATCCTCATGTGGGGACTCTCTGCCAGGTGGCTGAGTTTCATCAACATGAAAGTTCATCTGCCCTCTTCGTCTACTGACTCTGATAGACAGGTCTCTTGTGTAGAAGGATCCTCCCCTTCTGTGGGGCAGGGAGACTGTTTCTGGACTGCTTGACAATGATCCTTTGGGGAAGTGGTTTGCTCAGTGGTTAGTAGAGGTGAGTGTTGTGTGACCTGCAAGGTAACTGGGTCACAGGTGTCCAGCAGACCCACTTGTGTTTGCTGTTCTGGATTGAGAAGCAGATAGAAAGACAGAAGGAAGGGGTGCATACATGGTTACAGAACAGAGATTAGTGGAGAAGGTAAGAACTGAAATTCAGAGTTCACATAACTAGAGTTCTCCCCCTCTCCCCCAGCCAAGGAATAATGAATAATAGAGAGTAGTAGTTATAATCATAATAATAGAGTCTCACAGGGTGGAGGAGAGAGCTGTTACCTCCACTTCCAAGGGGGTCTGGGTGCTTGAGGAAGGACCTACATGTTCTTTGTTGGGGATGCAAACCATGGCCATCAGCAGTGGGGTGGGGGTGGGGGAGTCAGTGGAACAAGGACAAGACTGTTAGCACCTGTAAGACACAGATCCTTCGAAACAGGAGAGGGAGACTGAGAACCTGTGCTCAGTATGCTGGAGAGGGGTCAGAGCCTGTAAAATCTGGGTCACTACTATTAAGGGGACTCATAATGTGTGAAAAGTGTTAGTTGCTCAGTCGTGTCCAACTCTTTGTGAGCCCATGGACTGTATCCTGCCAGGCTCCTCTGTCCATGGGATTCTCCAGGCAAGAATACTGGAGTGGGTTGCCATTTCCTTCTCCAGGGGGTCTTCCCCACCTAGGGGTTGAACCTGGGTCTCCCACATTGCAGGTAGATTCATTACCATCTGGGACTCATTAGTATCCACCAATCACTAGAGCCTGGGGTTTATAAGAACAACACCCAATGAGTAGGGTGGTCTGTGAAAACAGGTATGATGGATCTCCACCACCAGCTAGCCTTCAGAAAGGAGGTAGTTTCATGTTCATGCTTGGGAGCACACACAATCACGTACTAGAGGAATATAGAAATATATATACATATTTCTCTTATAAAAGATCATCTTAGGACCATCAGTTCCAGAATCGTGGGTATGACCCAAATTACAGGAGCCCTGAGAACAGAAACCTGTACCTAGCTGACTCAGAGAAATAAAAGCTCACCTAGTAAGTCCTGGGAGTAGCGAGGGTCCTGGGAAAGCCAATCCACTTGGAGGCTGAGACAGGTGGGAGGAGGAAGGGGGAGATTCACTGTGGCAGGTGTGATGCACCCTGATCCCAGGAAGCTCCCATATTGCCTGGGCACCCAAGGTAGTTTCATAGGCACCAAATATAGCCACATGTCAAGGACATGGGGTTCAGTCTCTAGGAGCTTGGTCTTTCCAGCTCAACTAACATTGTCCCCCAAACTCCCAAGCAGATATTAGAGCCAGACCTCCACGCAAGCTGGGGTGGAATTCTCTCAAACCTTCACTAGTTCTAGGCAGACCACCAGCAGTGCTGGGCATGGCACACATATCTGCTAAGTCTTTCATCATAATAGTGGTACTTTAATGAAAGGATTCAGAAAGCCCAATTCCTAAAGGAGACGTATGGCCAGGCCCTTATGTAACACTTGGAAATGGAAATAACAACCCACTCAAATACTCTTGCCTGGAGAGTCCCATGGACAGAGAAGCCGGGTGGGCTACAGTCCATGGGGTCTCAAAGAGTTGGACATGACTGGACAACTTTCACTTCACTTCACTTATGTAACACACCTGCTTACTGTAAATAAGAAAACCTGAGAAAGATCTTCTACTGGATTTAAATTATTCCCCACCTTTCCTGCAGTTTGGACCACAGCCTTGAAATAGTCACCTGGAAGGATGATACCATCCTGTGTTAATTATTGTACCCATATGCTTTCTCCCTTTCTGTTCGTTCCCTTCTTACTCCACCTTGAACTCCTCATCTTGGACAGGAGTAGAGATTTTTTTTCTCAGCATAATCCTCCATAGCAGAATGCTAGGCTATTCCAGTATTGGCAGCCTTGGCCACTGCTGAAGCTTTTGCGAATCCAGTAAGAGGCCTTGAGGGCTTACCTAGTGGCTCAGATGGTAAAGAATCTGACTGTAATGCAGGACACCTAGCTTTGATCCCTGGGTCAAGAAGATCCATCCCTTGGTGAAGGGAATGACAATCCATTCCAGTATTCTTGCCTGAAGAATCCCATGGACAGAGGAGCCTGGTGGGCTATAATCATGGTGTCATAAAGAGTCCGATGTGACTTTCACTTTCAAGAGGCCTTGATGGTGGAAAGGGAGAAGGTTCTTGACCACCTTTCGGGTCTTTCTACTGCTTTCCCCAAGCCCTCATTAACTTGGGGGAAATGATCTTGTTGTTTTCAGTCACCATCTTCATCTTCTGTTGGGGAAATTAGGAGGGATTTCTACTGAAAATGAGATAAAATTGATTTAAAAAGGAGAGCTACCCTGGCTCATTTTCTGACACTGAGTCCAGTGACTTCCAGACAAGGTAGGATGATGGTTACTTTGTCTCATGCCCCCACTTCACACTCTCGGTCAGTAACCCCAAAACCCTACCAGTTGGAAAAAGGAGCCTCTGGTCCCCTATGAGTGGGTTTTGCTTCTTTCAGGAAGTCTGCAAACTGCCCTTCCAACTCTTGCCTTCCTAGCTCTCGCCCCATAATGTTGAGAGATTTCCGTTCCCAGAGAAAAGGCTGGAAATTGCTTCGGGAAGAGGGGAGGCTGATGGTGATGAGAACTCTGGGTGGGGCTCAAGGAGGAAACCATCTGTTAGCAGGACTGGGGATGAAGTCCTCATGTACTCCATGGGGTCAGCAAGCTAGGAAAGCAGGCAGAGGAGCCCAGATTGGTACCTGTGAGCTGTGTGAGGTGCATGCTTGCTGGGCCCTAGGAGACAGGGCGGCCCAGTCAGTCTACTCCCTAACTCTAAGGCTAACCCTAACCCTGATCGAAGACATAGGAAACATATTCAACCTCCTTACCCTCATTTATGGTTTGCCACTTGATTTTTTAAGAAATGGGTAAAATGTGTGAAGCTGAAACTGAAGCTCTAATATTTTTGCCACTTGATGCAAAGAGCCAACTCATTGGAAAAGACTCTCATGCTGGGAAAGATTGAAGGCAAAAGAAGAAGAGGGTGACAGAGGATGAAATGGTTAGATAGCATCACCGACTCAATGAACATGAATCTGAGCAAACTCCAGGAGACAGTGAAGGACAAGGAAGCCTGGCATGCTACCATCCAGGGGGTTGCAAAGAGTCAGACACGATTTAACGACTGAACTAACAACAAGATGTCTTAAAATTTCCTATCACTTTTTTCTGTCAATTAATACTTAGACTTTGAATAAGTTCTGTATTCCATATGTCATGGCTGTTACTTAGGACTTAAAATGTGTGCCTGTTAGCTATTTCATTCCAGAAGGTGATGTTTTTCATCAACAAAGTATTACCTCCTGTGTCCCATGAATTCTCCCACCTTTGAATTTTAATTTGATATTAATTTTGTGATATTTATTTTCTTTTTGTTTTGTGTTGACCTAATGATTTGGCCAATCTTTGAATTTTTATGAGTTAGTGTGCCTCTTATAGACAACATGTAGATGAATTTTTAAAGAAAATATAAATTAAATCAATAGAAAGAAAATATCCTAGTAAATCAGTAGCTATAGAAGGTATGAAACAAGTTGTTGATGAAAATCTTCAACAAAGTCAAAAGGCTCAAATGGATATATAGTTTATGGGTGGCTTTTTTCAAACTTACAAAAAGAAATAATTCCCATACTAAATAAATCATTGCAGAAAACAGCAAAATAGATAAAGTTTTCCAAGTCAATTTATAAATTTATGTAATCTTGTTACCAAACCTGGGGAACCCAGAACAAAAACAGCAGCTACACACCAATATTATTTATAAATAGAGATAAAAAGCTTTAAAATGTTTTAGCAAATCAAATCCAGAAACATATTAGAAGAATAATATATCATACCAAGGAGATTTTATTCCAGGAGTGCTTCAATGTGAAGAAAATAATAATACAATTTATCACACAAAAAGATTTGAGGAAAAAAAAAAAAAACAACTCAACAGATACTAAAAAGGCATTTGTTAAAATTCAACATTTATTCCCAGTAAAAGCAATTAATAACCATATACCTAATATCACGGTTAAGAATAAAATAATAAAGACGTGGCAGTTAAAAATGAATAAGGATGTTTATTACTATAACTGGTATTAAACATTTTCCTAGAAGTTTCCATTAGAAGGCACACACAAAAAATAATATGATAAAATAAAAATATTTGAAAAAGAGGAAAAATATTGCAAATTATGTGATTGTCTAGAATGACTTGAGTATAAACTACAAAAGAAATTATCTATCAAATATATATCTGAGAAGCAGTAAAGCTTGAGTGCAGCGTTGAAATTAAAAAATGCTTGCTCCTTAGAAGGAAACCTATGACAAACCTGCTGCTGCTGCTGCTAAGTCACTTCAGTCGTGTCCAACTCTGTGCGACCCCATAGACAGCAGCCCACCAGGCTCCCCCGTCCCTGGGAATCTGGGAGTGGGTTGCCATTTCCTTCTCCAGTGCATGAAAGTGAAAAGTAAAAGTGAAGTCACTCAGTCATGTCCGACTCTTCGTGACCCCATGGACTGCAGCCTACCAGGCTCCTCCGTCCATGGGATTTTCCAGAGAGAATACTGGAGTGGGGTGCCAACCTAGACAGCCTATTAAAAAGGAGAGACGGCATTGGCCAACAAAGGTCCATGCAACCAAAACTATGGCTTTTCCAGTGGTCGTATATGGATGTGAGAGTTGAACCATAAAGAAGGCTGAGCACCGAAGAAATGATGCTTTTGAATTGTGGTGCTGGAGAGGACTTGAAAGTCCCTTGGACTGCAAGGGATCAAACTAATCAACCCTAAAGGAAGTCAACTCTGAATATTCACTGAAAGGGCTTTGCTGAAGCTGAAGCCTCCGGTATTTTGGCCACCTGATGCTAAGAGCCAACTCATTAGAAAAGACCCCAATGCTGAGAAAGATTGAAGGCAGAAGGAGAAGGGTGGCAGAAGATGAGATGGTTAGATACCATTACTGACTTAACTGACGTGAATTTGAGCAGACTCTGGGAGACAGTGGAGGACAGAGGAGCCTGATGTGCTGTAGTCCATGGGCTTGCAAGGAGCCAGACATGACTTAGTGACTGAACAACAGCAACAAAAACTTCATAACCGAGTGCATAAACTCAGGGCTGCCATTTGAAGTCTGACTCTGCCACTTGCCAGCTATGTGACTATGGACAAAGAATTTAAGTCTGCTAATTAAAAAGAAATCAATAAACTTTGGCTTTTATTCTGAATGAAAATTCGTCTGAGGGTTTTGAGCAGAGATGAGACACCTTAAATTTAATAAATTGGTTTTTTGGTATCGTGTGATATGAATGGTTTTGTTTCTTTATATTTGTCTGACAATAGCTGTATTTTACTTCCTAAAGATAAAACTAAAGACTTTTTGAAATATTGGCTGAGAATTATTTAAATAAGTGTGCTAAAAAATTAAATTGCAAATAAAAAATCACACAATTATTCCACTATATCAAGACTACACTGGAATTTAAATCAGAGAGTCTAAAAGCAAAGAATAACAGTCGTGAACTACAAGAAAAATGTCTCAAATTATTTGCAAGTCAGAGGTCAGTGTTCCCTCTGCCCTCTGATTTGGGAAGAGTGCCCAAAGTTTTTAGGGAAGACAGTATTTCATGCCTTGTCCTCTCCCCTTCCCCACCCTGAAAAACATTTTTCCCAAAAAAAGAATAAAGAATACTCAATGAAAACTATTAAAATGCTTGGCAGAACTACACAGACAGACACAGAGGCCAATTAAGTATAAATAGTTCATACCAAAACTGTCTTTTTGACCCAGCCACTGATATCTACCCAGCCCCAGATTTAACTGTTTGGATGAAAATACAAAACAGACAAACAACAGGCCAGCCAGCGCAGAGGAGCTCCCATTAGGAGTGTTCCTGTTTGTCTGAAAGATGTACGTATGTGTCATAAGAGCATGGGAGGCAATACAGATATATGACTACCTTCCTAAACCTAGAGAAGATGACTTTTTCCCTTTCAGATTTAATCTTTCCACCAACTACCACTTTTTTGGGGGTCTAAAACAGAGTCCACTCCCTTCTTTGGATTTTGAAGCTATTGATACCTTTTTTTTTTCCTTTGAAGGCTTAGCTGCTTTATACCTTGAAAGTGAATACACTAATGACCATTATGAGAAGACAGCCTCATCTTTTGGAGGACAAATGCTATGGGATGGTGTAACCCCAAGGGTTCAAACTCTGGTCCTGGCATTTAGTGTGTAAGGCTTACTACATTCCTTCACCCTCTTGGGCGTCAGTCTTGCCATCTGTAAATGCAAGATGGCAATTTCTGCTTTGTTGTGAGGTTGCTGTGAGGGTTCCATGTGGTAATGCTTTGCAATCTCTTAGACTCTGTACTTTCAGATGATACTGTCCTCCTAAATTAGCTAAGTGGTATTCATTCATGGTTCTTGAGGTAAAATTGGAGCAAAGTATTTTGTAACACCAAAGAAAACAACCAAAACAAAACTGTTAGCTTGTTTACGCAAAAATTATTAAAATAGGAAATTTACTTTGAATTATCATTTTTTTTTGGTAAGAGTGAGGATAGGGGTTGCTATCATTCATTTAAATTGTTTGCGCACCAATCAGGTGTGAACTAATATTTGAGAAGGAGGTAGTCACTTTATAGACTGTATATTAGTCTATAGTCCTATATATTAAATATAGCCCTGTATACTAAAATTCAATTAAAACTATTTCAAAAGCACAGCTGAAAACCTCCATTTCCAAAAGTAGGGTGGATTGGATTACCTGAAATCTCTCTTCCTAAGAAACACCTAGAAATACTGAAAACGTATAACACCTTTTAAAGTTATTTGAATTCCAAGAATGTAAGAGAAATCCCTGGGGTGAAAAATGCAGGTGATGGACTTCCCTGGAGGTCCAGGGGTTAAGACTGAATTTCTGCTGCAGGAGTGGTGGGGTGGATTCTCTGCTCAGAAAGCTAAGATCCCACAAGTCATGTGGTGTGGCTAAATAAATGAATAAAATAAAATAAACTATTCAACACTAAGAAACACACCAACTAATGAAGGATTAATAAACAATATATGAAAAAACGAAGATGAAGTGAATAGCAAAGTGGTAAGCGTTGCTACTATTAGCAACTGCCTGGATAAAGAAAGAGCAGTTAGAGAATGGGAGGGTGCTGATCTTATCAGGTAAAAGGAATTTCTCTCTCTCTCAAAATTTCACACACACTCATGTGGCATACTGAGTGTGCCCCATATACCTGTGGGGCTTCCCACGTGGCACTAGTGGTAAAGAACCAGCCTGCCAATGTGAGTTGTGGGTTGGAGATGCGGGTTGGATCACTGAGTAGGAAGAGCCCTTGGAAGAGGGCGTGGCAACCACTCTAGTTAGTACTCTCGCCAGGAGAATCCCATGGACTGAGGAGCCTGGCTGGCTACATTCTACAGGGTCACAAAAAGTCTGACACTACTGAAGTGACTTAACATAAATGCACACATATACCTATCGCCCAAATTCAACAGGGTCAATCAAGATTTTGCAACATTACGCTTATTTTCCTTTTTTATTAACTCAAAGGAAGATTTTATTATTTATTTGTTTCTTTTGCTGCGCTGAGTCTTGGGTGTGGAATATGAGATCTTCTTTCTTCACAGAGGCATGAAGGATCTTCCCTGACAAGGGATGCAACCTGGGCCCCCTGCATTAGGACCTCAGAGTCTTAGCCACTAGACCACCACAAAAGTCCCTAAGATTTTATTATTTAAAAAGTGGAAGATTCAGAGAAGAAAGCAGGGGACTTTATTTTGGAGCTGGGCAGAGGTCTTGATCTTCTTTGTTTTGTTTTTGTTCTTGTTTAGTCAGTAAGTCATGTTCAACTCTTTTGCGACTCCATGGAACGTAGCCTGCCAGGCTTCTCTGGCCATGGAATTTTCTGGGCAAGAATACTGGAATGGGTTGCCATTTCCTTCAACACGGGATCCTCCTGACCCAGGGATTGAACCCCCGTCTCCTGCAGAGATCTCTTGCATTGCAGGCAGATTCTTTACTTCTGAGCCACCAGGGAAACCCTTTATCTTTAAATACCTTTTTCAAAAACAGCTTTTCCTAGGGGAAGATTTGGCCATCTTTATTTTCTGTGAAACATGTGTGACATTCCTTTCCATACATAGGTATGTCTCTTAATTTACTTAAAGGAACGGAAATCTGTGGGATTTTCATATTCTTTTCCTAAACTTGATCTCTCATAAAGTACTGCAGATTGTATTTCTTCTGATACTAATTTACGTCTTCATCTGTGATAAGATAATCTGATAGGAAAAATTTCCGATAAGGAGAGGACTTTTGCAATACTATGAAAAATTGAGTTCTCTTATTTCTGTCTGACACAAGTAATGAGTCTTAATAGCTATAGCTGATTCTAAGTAATAGTTCACTGAAAATTACACATTCTTTGTGGAAAAAATAAACAATGTGTTCAATTAGAGTTATT
>SJYA01009495.1:0-14853 GCA_006410615.1 Neotragus moschatus
GGCCTGGTGTGCTGTGATTCATGGGGTCGCAAAGAGTCAGACACGACTGAATGACTGAACTGAACTGAATTGAACTGAACTGATACATAGAGCTGAGCTGAGCACAAAATCAAGCTAAGAAAGGATATAAAGATGTGTTAACTTAGAAGAATGTGGTTATGTCCTTTGACCTCCTGGGGGCTTTGGTGAAATGCTGAATTGTTGCCCATTGCCCGAGGACAGGGAGGATGGGCGCCTGAGTGAGGAGAGATGACCGGCGGTCACGTTCTGGTGTGGGCAGCCCTGGGTGGGCGAGACCCGGAGCTGGTGGTTGTGGGTTGGGCTTGGCTCTGTGAGGGCCGGAGCCCAGCTTCCTCCTGGGGCTGCCCTTGTGGCAGTTGCTGAGCAGATAGGATGTCTCGCTTCTCTGTGGTCCTGGCCTGGACACACGGGCCATGTGTTCTCCTGGGGGGCTGGCGGGTTCTGTGACCACAGATCCTGTTTGGTGCCCTCTGGAAGTTCCCATCCTGTAAACTTGCCAGATGAAGCTAGAATGAAGAAGGTTTTCTGAAGAAGTGAAAAGCAAAGAGATTGGGAGTGATTGAAATTCACCGTGGGAATGGAACGTGTGGGCCACACGGCAGCGGGATCGTTTGATGTCTTCAGAATCAAGGCAGGGGCTCTGGGAGGGTGGCAGTGGTGGCTTTGGTGGTGGTGGTGATGGGGTGATGGGGTGATGGTGAGGTGAGTGCTTGCTCCGTATCAGGTTCCTGGAAATACATGGGATCCCTGAGAAGGTGCTCAGAGGGGCAGGGGCACAGTGACCGTCCACACCCTCCTGAGTCCCTTTGTCTGTGTTTGCAGACACAGGCCCTTCTCAGCCTGTGCTTCTTCCTGGAGTGGTTGGTCGCCCTCCTTCCTGGGGGACCCTGGGCCTGAGCGCCACGCTCCCTCGCTTGCTTCCCTTCTTGTGCTGTCTGTCCGTCTGTCTGGTTGGTGCTCACAGGCAGGAAGGGAAGTTGCGCCTGTTAACGGTGAGCAGCGCAGAAGTGGAGGAGAGCGTTTGGGTGCTGTTGTGCCTTTCTCACTCCCAGGCCCGGTGTGATTGTCGCAGGGCTGGAGTTGTCATCTCTTCACTGCAGGGAACACAGCATCGCGTTGCAGGGACTGTGGGCGGGAGAGGCTGGACATGGTGGCGGCCTGTGAGGCAGAAGAGCAGGTGGAAGCCCATGAGCAGCAGGACCCTAGCGGTGGCGGATCAGGAAACTAACCTGGTGCCGCTGACGGGACCAGATGGGGCCGAGGAGGAGCGACAGGGAGTCCCGTCCACTCTGCGCTCCGCAGCAGGAGGTGCTTTGCTTTTCTCTTGCTGGGGCACGGGGGCTGTGGTCACCTGCTTGGTTCAATCCCGCATGCGCCTGAAAGCCTCACTCTGCAGGCCCATGAGTTGATGGGGTGCAAGTGTGCACAGACGCGTCTGCAGCAGCGGTCACCTGCCCGTGGGGTGTGCTCCTCCGCGCCCGTGCTGAGGACTCTGACCTGCCGCGTCCCAGGCCCATGGCCCCTTCGCTCTGATCATCGTGGCAAGGTAGGGAGGCTTTACTGCTGTGACAGCGTGTCGTCTAGGCCTCCCAAGTGGCTCAGTGACTAAGAGTCGCCTGCAGTGCTGGAGAGTTGAGTTCGATCCCTGGGTCAGAGGGAGGATCCCTGGTCGGTCGGTTGGAGTTCTATCCTTTGGAGGAGGAAATGCAACCCAGTCCAGTATTCTTGCCTGGAGAATCCCATGGATTGAGGAGCCTGGCGGGCTACAGTCCATAAGGTAGCAAAGAGGCAGACGTGACCGCCAGCTAGATACAACACTGCAGCCGTCTCGGTCGGCTTGGGCTGCTGGGGGCAGAGCCGCTCTGCTGGTGGCTGCCACATTGACTTCTTGCAGTCCTGGTGGCCGAGAGGTCCACGGTCCAGGCCCTGGAGGCGGATTCTGCACCTGCTGAGGTTCCAGACGGCGCCTTCCTGCCATCCCCGCAGCAGGAGTAGCGGGGAGCCCCTGGGCCCTTCCTGAGGGCCCTGCCCCTGCGCGGTCTGCGGCAGCCATTCTGCTCGATGGGATGTCGCCCCACTTGGTCACTGCGTGGTGCCACCCGGCCCTCCGCAGGGAGGAAGGCCTCTCTTCCCACAGGTTTTCTCGTGGGTTCCGTACCGACCCTAAGCAGTCAGTAGAGCACCCCTGTTTGCACGCGAGAGACTGAGACTTGGAGGAGGAGGAGGAGGGCCTGCCTGAGGCCTGGGCCCCCCACACGCCGTGGTCACTGTGCTGGCCTGGGATGGGCGCGCCTAGAGGCATGCTGTGGGTAATCACATGTGACCCGACTGGTGAGACCGGGAGATTCCTGATGCGCAGAGGTGCAGGGCGGGGAGACGAGAGGTCGTGCAGGGTGGCCTCAGCGCGGGGCAGGGCATGGGAAGGTGTCAGGAGCGAGGGAGCGCTGGACTTGGTGTAGGGAGGTGAAGAAGGCCGTCTGTCTGCGTCTGTTGGGAGGGATGAAGCGCCGCCGAGCAAGCCTCTGGTTCTGGTTGTGAGTTGGCTCCTGAGACGCTAACACAGACTGAAGGCTTTCAGGTGAGGCTCAGTCAGTGCTCAGATTGGTCTGAAAGGGAAAAAGTTCAGGTTGGCGTAAAGTGCTTAAAAAATGAGATCTCTTTTTTCTTAGCATAAGAGAGTCTGAAAAGATTAGATCAAAATGTCTTTTTATTTTTTTTCCTGCCCCCGCCCCGCCACTTATTCTGTGTCTGCCCTTCCTGATCTCCTCCAGCACCTGTTCATCCTGGAACTGAGGCTTCTCCAAAACCAAATCCCACAGACCTGGCCTTCTCACTTCCTTTATAGACATTTGTGACTAATACTAACTAAAGTCGTAGTATATGAGAAAGAAGGCAGAATCTTGTCAAGTCCTTAGAACCCTTCCAGAACTCTAAGGCCAAAGTCTCATTGCCTCTCGGGGCAGAGGTGGGGTGGAAGGAAGGAGGAGGAGCAGGAGGATGTGGGATGGGGAAACACGGTCTCCAAGCCGGCTTTACACCGTGTGGACCAGCCAAGGGCTGGGACAGAACATCAGTCCGGCAGCCAAAGACAATTAATGGGACCAAGCTCCTCGGAGGAAGTCCTTCCAAATCCTTTCTTTCAAAGATCCTCAGGAAGCTGGCTGTTTTCTTTGGAAAGAGCTGAGTTGGTTTTGGGACTCTCTGAGGGTCTCTTCTCTGCTTCCCCTGTGACCTCACACATTCCAGTGCTTTGAAATGCCAGCTGTGTTCCAGCAGCTCCTGGATGGACGATTCCGGACAAGTCTTCTCCTGGGAACCTGAGATCATATGTCCAATGGATCTGTCATAGACATTCCAAGGACAACATGTTCAAAACCGAGCTCTTGGCAGAACTTCCAAACTGCCAAAATGTCTTTTTAGAGCTGCGTTTTAGCGGTGTGTTGTTTTAGGTTCTGGAAGTAGGAATAACCACATAGGAAAGTCAGCAGCTGTTGACTGTCAGTCACCTTGCCCCCAGGTCCCGCCTCTCGGGACAGAGGCTTATGGGCATCAAGGTTAGATCAGGTCACGGCCATGCTTTCCCATTGACTGGCAGAATGATCTGGGTAGCTTTTCCCCCCAAACTTCTTCAAGAGTTAGTGTCGTGTCCGACTCTTTGCGACCCTGTGGACTCCAGCACACCAGGCTTCTCTATGTCATGGAGTTTGCTCAGATTCTTGTCCATCAAGTCAGTGATGTCATTCAAACATCTCATCCTCTGTCGTCCCCTTCTCCTCCTGCCTTCGCTCTTTCCCAGCATCAGGGTCTTTACCAATGAGTCAGCTCTTCCCATCAGGTGGCAAAGTATTGGAGCTTCAGCTTCAGCATCAGTCCTTCCAGTGAATATTCAGGACTGATTTCCTTTAGGATGGACTGGTTGGATCTCCTTGCTGTCCAAGGGACTCTTAAGAGTCTTCTCCAACACCACAGTTCAAAAGCATCAGTTCTTCTGTGCTTAGCCTTCTCTATGATCCGACTTTCACTACAGGAAAAACCATAGCTTTGAGTCTACGGACCTTTGTTGGCAAAGTGATGTGGGTCTAAGTGGTGCTTGCTGGCATCTGGCTTTGAGAGGTGGTCCTGTGAGAGGGGTCTGGAAGGGCGGCAGGCTTGCCCGGCTCTGGTGCTGATTATCATCAAGGCCTGCCCCCAGCGGAGCCCCCTCGCCTCTCTGCACTCAGGCAGCGAGGGTGCAGACCCTTGTGTTACCCATTCAGCTGTTATCATGTCACACGCCTTTCTCATGTTGCTGCATCTTCATAACCATCATTCTTAATGGCTGTATAATGTTTTGAAAATAATCTTTATCTAAAATTGTTATTAAAACTGTATATCTGTCTAAATCAACATTTAATTTATATGCTTAATCAAAACTATAGTATCCAAAATATGTACTCTAAATCCACAAGTAGACACTTTGTTCTTTGAGAGTCTGCAGGAAGAGGCGGGTTGAGAGCACTTAAAGTTTGGGAATTGGTGATTTCACTCATATTCTTTGTTTACTGTTGTTTTTTTTTTTAATTGAAAAAGCTACATCATGCAGTGTTAAAAATTCACATGGTCACTAAGGGCTTACAGGGTGACAGATGCCGGGCCAGCAGCTCCGCTCCTGGCCTCACCTCCTCCCAGAGGTGCTCTGTGTGAATCCAGGCGAGTGTGTGTGGGTGCGTGTGCGTGCCGCCCCCGCCCCCTGCTCGTA
Source organism: Neotragus moschatus (assembly GCA_006410615.1). NCBI lineage: Eukaryota > Metazoa > Chordata > Mammalia > Artiodactyla > Bovidae > Neotragus > Neotragus moschatus. Next base: position 4,760 of record SJYA01009495.1, read on the forward strand.
GTGAGTTACAGGTACTTGCGTTGCCCTCACGTGCCCCTCCTCCCACTTCGCGCACGGTGGTCCCCTGCTCGTAGTGAGTTACAGGTGGACACGCCTTGCCCTCACGTGCCCCTCCTCCCACTTCGCGCCCGGTGGAGTGCCCGAGGATGGGCGGTGCCTGGCACGCACGTGGTCTTCGCCTCAGTCACGAGTGTCAGCGTGGCATGTCAGTCGTCAGCCGTTCCAGCAAGTGAAACACTCTTTTTTAAAAAATCGAGGTGAAGTTCGCTTACACGTACCGCGGGTAAAGAGCCCTGCTGGGTGTTTCCTGATCGCGTCTGTCTGCCCGTGGCTGTGCTGGCCTCGGTTGCTGCACCCGGGCTTTCCTGGCGGTGGTGCGAGGGCTCCTCACTGTGGCGGCGTCTCTTGCTGGGGAGCGCAGGCTCCAGGGTGTGTGGGCTTCTGTAGCTGCAGCGCGCGGGCTCCGTCGTTGGGGCTCTCGGCTTGGGAACACAGACTCGGGAGTTACGGTGCACAGGCTCACAGCATGTGGGATCTTCCCGGGCCAGGACTTGAACCGGTGTCTCCTGCACGGGCAGGGAGACTATTTCCCGCTGAACCACGATTAGCCACTCACACGGCACAGGCCGGTGGCGGCTGGCGCAGTGCTGCGCCCCACCCAAAGTGCCCTTCATGGGAACAGAGCAGCCACGTGCTCCCGCAGTTCCACCTGCGGATGTTTACGCAGAGGAAATGAAAACGGTAACTCAAAAAGAAACGTGTGCGCCCATGGTCATCGCAGTCTTGTTTGCAGTAAACCGAGACGTGGGAATAACCTAGGTGTCCGTCAGTGGAGGAGTGGGGCAGGTGTCGGACTCACACAGGGGGTGTCATTCAGCCGTTAGAGAGTGAAGTGGCACCATGTGCAGCAAGTGGCCGGGCCTTGAGGGCATTATGGGGGTGAAATAAGCCAGAGGGGGAGAGATCCACACTCACTCATTTGAGGAGCCTCAACCATCTCCAGCTCAGATGCAGAGAGTTGACCTGTGGTTTCCAGGGCTGGAGGTGGGGGGTGGAATGGGGGAAGGGAGTAAAAATACAAAACAGTCCAGATATAAAGTGCATCTCAGGTGTTGCTTATCTGAAAGTGGCTAAGGAACCCTAGACACCCTTATCACAAGAAAAACCGATTTTGTGGCTATTACTTGGCGATGAGTGTTAATGCAATTTCTTGTGGTGACCGTTTCATGTACAGGTATTGAATCATGAAACCGTGCTATAATATACCAGTTATACCTCAATCAGAAGTGTTGTTAATGCAGAAGAGCTGTCAGGAGTCTGGTCCTCAGGAGGGTGCTGACGTCCAGTTCAGCAGCGGTCACGTGGTGGCGGATTCTGACCCGTGTAATCCGGCGAGGAGCCAGGTCTTCCCTCTCTGTCACTCCTCTTCAGGCATGCCTCCTGGTTAGACGTCCTTCAATTACAGGTTCAGTTACCTCCCGGAAAGTACGGTAGGTCAGACCCGTGACTTTGCCTGCACGTGAGTGCGGTGGGGGCAGCTCAGAGGCTTTCTATTTGTACCGTCGGCATCGGGCTCGTAAAAGAGGCCGGGTTAGTGTGTGAGCAGCCGGACCTGGTGAAGTGGCAACGCTGCATGGTCCCTTCATGGGGGTTCACTCCCTTTTGCTTCCCTAGAACTGGTCCTGCGGGCGCGCCTGGAGGGTGACCAGCACACGGTCAGAGCACAGAGGAAGGCCGGGGCGCAGAGCTGAGCAGCAGACAGCACCTGCGGGAGCTGTGTGCTGTGCTGTCGCTGTCTCGGGGCCCCCAGCCAGTAGAGCCAGCGCGTGGAGCCCGGGCATCTGAGGGTGCTGGTCCTTGTCCTGAGCCGCCGTAGGGCAGGGATAACGGTGGTAGGAGGAGCCTGGGGGTGCCGACGGGCCTAGGTTGGGAGGTCTGGCCCATCAGAAGGAGGAGTTGGGTTGGCAGGCACCGCTGTGGTGCAGTGGGATGGAGCAGAGATGCTGAGACGGTGGATTCTTCGCCTGCCTCTGCCGTCTTCAGGCCACCGGGCCACTGCCTCCATCCTTGGTCTGAGTCTCCTCCCTCATCCGTGGACTCCAGGGGTCGGGCAGAGGGCAGCCGAGGCCTGAAAGCCTTGGCGATGGGTGGTTGGGAGCGGTGCGGCGGGGGTCTGGGAGAGGAGCGATGAGAGCCCGTGCTGGGGAGGCTCATCCGGCTCTTGGGTCTCTGCGCCGATCCTGCTGGGGGCTGCCGGCGGCTGCGCGGGGTAATGCTCGCAGCTGCAGCTGCAGGCAGGTTGGCCGTGCTTTGAGCCCCAGCCGTTCGGAGCTCCCTGTGCATTTGGGGGTCTGAAAGGAGCTCGGGCTCCTTGCCCCCCACTCCTGGGGCACCGGCTCTTTCTTCTCTGCACACTGTGGTAGCAGCAGGCTCAAGCCTGATGGGGCTGTTTGGAGTTGTCTGGGGGTGGGAAACAGACCTGCGACGTTCAGAGTCCCGAGGATCTCAGGGGGCCCCCTGGGACAGCTGGCCCGGGAGGCATGTGGGCTCCTTGGCTCCGGGAGGTCCCAAGCTTGGTTGCTTTGTCTGACACTTGGCCTCCATCTTCCTCCGCGGGCCTCCCTGCTGGCTGGTGAGCCGGCTCCCCTCTGCTGGGCCGCCCTGCTGGGGCTTCTGCCCTCGGACTGCCGGAGGCGCTGTGTCGTGCTTGCCTTTGAGACCCGAGCTTTCAGTGGATGCTGAAAGGACCAGGCGAAGGTCTCCCAGTGTTTTAAAGATGCTGCCAGCTCGCTCACTCCTCTGGGTGGATTTCTTGACCCTTGTTTCATTATCTACTGCTGTTAAATTTAGGAACCGCCGTTAGTTTACAGGAAAATGTTCCCCAATCCTTGTAAACTTAGACTTGCCTCTTTCAGCGTGCTCTTTAGCTGGCATTTATTTTTTCCTGCTGTGGCTCCTTCCGAGCCGTCTCGCGTGTTTCTGGCCCTTGCTGCTCTGTGTTCCTGCAGTCTGGCTCCCCGGTGCAGGGCGTCTTCTCCACTGTGGTGGGCTCCATCGTGTCGGGGCTGCCTCGTGGTGCTCATCTGGCTGCCACAGCGCACGCCTCCAGCAGCGCTCCTCACTCGGCACCGAGGCCTCTCTGTACGCAGGTCACTGGGCCTCGTTTGCTTGTCCCTTTGCTTTGATGACCTTCTCGATCAGACCATTCAGCGCTTCACTGAAACACACTCTTTTCTTCTGCTTATTTGTGGTTATTTCCTCAATAAAATGCGGGCTCCCCTGGTGGCTCAGATGGTAAAGCGTCTGCCAGCAATGTGGGAGACCTGGGTTTGATCCCTGGGTCGAGAAGATCCTCTGGAGAAGGAAATGGCAACCCACTCCAGTATTCTTGCCTGGAGAATCCCATGGACAGAGGAGCCTGGTGGGCTACAGTCCACAGGGTTGCAAAGAGTCGGACAGGACTGAGCAACTTAATAAAATAGGTGCTGAATTAGTAAGACGTGAATTTCCTGTGTGTGCCGGTTCTATCAGAAGTCACTAGAGCTTTCCTAGATTTAGGCTTTCTGTACTTGGACATTTCGTCCCCGTTACCTTGGCCAAATATGAAGATATAAAGTATAAAATCTATTTAGCAAAGTCAGTTTTTGATCTTTCATAGGCAGCATTTGCAGAAGGCAGTGGCAACCCACTCCAGTACTCTTGCCTGAAAAATCCCATGGACGGAGGAGCCTGGTGGGCTGCAGTCCATGGGGTCGCTAAGAGTCGGACACAACTGAGCGACTTCACTTTCACTTTTCACTTTCATGCACTGGAGAAGGAAATGGCAACCCACTCCATTGTTCTTGCCTGGAGAATCCCAGGGACGGGGGAGCCTGGTGGGCTGCCGTCTATGGGATCGCATAGAGTCAGACACGACTGAAGCGACTTAGCAGCAGCAGCAGCCGGCAGCATTTAATTTACAGTTTTTTTTCAAATGAGGCTTTGCGTTTGCTGTTGGCCCACATGGCTGATTTTTCTTGAGAGAAACACTCACTTAGCTTTCTGTTGTCTCTTCTGTTTTCCCTGAGCTGGAGGAAGAGCCCTTTTATTAATAGTGAAAGTTGTTTCTGATGATTTCATTCAATTAACTTCTGTCATGAGCTTCTAGTGGGTGAGGTCTGGGAGGGCCAGAGGCTTCCCCAGAGAGAGAGAAGAGACGGGGGTGCAGAGAATTTGGTAGCACATGGGAGGGTTAGGTTCCTACATGTGCCTATGAGGTTTTGTGGAAGCACAGGTGAAGAGGTCATGAGTCCCCAGGGCTTCAGTGAGGGTGGGCGAGGGTGGGCCCTCCTGGGCCAGAGGCACGGGGACATGTGTCTTCTGAGCCACGCGGCTTCGCAACATGGGGCTGGCAGGGTGTTCTGTAAGGTGGGCGCCTGCTGGGCAAGGAAGGGGCCCTGGCGCCTTAGGGAGCGTCTGGGTGGCTGGGGCCCTGGCGCCCTGGGGAGCGTCTGGGTGGGAGGGGCCCTGGCGCCCTGGGGAGCGTCTGGGTGGCTGGGGCCCTGGCGCCCTGGGGAGCGTCTGGGTGGCTGGGGCCCTGGCGCCCTGGGGAGCGTCTGGGTGGCTGGGGCCCTGGCGCCCTGGGGAGCGTCTGGGTGGCTGGGGCCCTGGCGCCCTGGGGAGCGTCTGGGTGGCTGGGGCCCTGGCGCCCTGGGGAGCGTCTGGGTGGCTGGGGCCCTGGCGCCCTGGGGAGCGTCTGGGTGGCTGGGGCCCTGGCGCCCTGGGGAGCGTCTGGGTGGCTGGGGCCCTGGCGCCCTGGGGAGCGTCTGGGTGGCTGGGGCCCTGGCGCCCTGGGGAGCGTCTGGGTGGCTGGGGCCCTGGCGCCCTGGGGAGCGTCTGGGTGGCTGGGGCCCTGGCGCCCTGGGGAGCGTCTGGGTGGCTGGGGCCCTGGCGCCCTGGGGAGCGTCTGGGTGGCTGGGGCCCTGGCGCCCTGGGGAGCGTCTGGGTGGCTGGGGCCCTGGCGCCCTGGGGAGCGTCTGGGTGGCTGGGGCCCTGGCGCCCTGGGGAGCGTCTGGGTGGCTGGGGCCCTGGCGCCCTGGGGAGCGTCTGGGTGGCTGGGGCCCTGGCGCCCTGGGGAGCGTCTGGGTGGCTGGGGCCCTGGCGCCCTGGGGAGCGTCTGGGTGGCTGGGGCCCTGGCGCCCTGGGGAGCGTCTGGGTGGCTGGGGCCCTGGCGCCCTGGGGAGCGTCTGGGTGGCTGGGGCCCTGGCGCCCTGGGGAGCGTCTGGGTGGCTGGGGCCCTGGCGCCCTGGGGAGCGTCTGGGTGGCTGGGGCCCTGGCGCCCTGGGGAGCGTCTGGGTGGCTGGGGCCCTGGCGCCCTGGGGAGCGTCTGGGTGGCTGGGGCCCTGGCGCCCTGGGGAGCGTCTGGGTGGCTGGGGCCCTGGCGCCCTGGGGAGCGTCTGGGTGGCTGGGGCCCTGGCGCCCTGGGGAGCGTCTGGGTGGGAGGGGCCCTGGCGCCCTGGGGAGCGTCTGGGTGGCTGGGGCCCTGGCGCCCTGGGGAGCGTCTGGGTGGCTGGGGCCCTGGCGCCCTGGGGAGCGTCTGGGTGGCTGGGGCCCTGGTGCCTGGGGAGCGTCTGGGAGGGAGGGGTGGCTGACATCTGAGTCTCAGCGTGGGGGCAGGACGTGGGGCTGCAGGCCGAGCTGGGGGCTGGGGCCTTGGAGTCGCCCAGTGGAGAGCCAGCTCTTCTCTGGGGCTGTGTGCGCCCGGCCGCTGTTTCCATCCCCGCGGGTTCTGGGGCAGCAGCACAGCCTCATCTCGTGGAAACTGTCATTCGTTGTCATTGTTGTCCGGTCACTGAGTCCGTCTGACTTTGCAGAGTCAGATTCCTTTGCAGTAAGACTCCTGTCTGACCCATGGGCTGCAGCACATGAGGCCTCCCTTTTCTTCACCACCTCCCGAAGTTTGCATAAACTCATGTCCGTCGAGTCGCCGACGCCATCCAGCCATCTCATCCTCTGTCGTCCCCTTCTCCTCCTGCCTTCAGTCTTTCCCAGCATTGGGCTTTTCCAGTGAGTCAGCTCTTCCCATCAGGTGGCCGAAGTACTGGAGTTTCAGCTTCAGCATCAGTCCTTCCAATGAATATTCAGGACTGATTTCCTTTAGGGTTGATCTCCTTCCCCAGGGAGTTAAAAGAGCTTTTCTGTGTGTTTTTTGGGGAGGGTCTTTATGCTCTATGTGTGTCTCTGTGTGTGTACATCTATGTGTGTGTGTCTCTGTGTGTGTGTGTGTATATCTGTGTGTGTCTCTGTGTATGTGCATATATGTCTGTGTGTGTGTCTGTGTGTATATATCCATTCATGTGTGTCTCTTTCTGTGTGTGTATCTCTCTGTGTATGTCTGTGTGTATGTGTATATATATGTGTGTGTGTGTCTGTGTGTGTCTCTTTCTGTGTGCGTGTATATATCTCTGTGTGTATGTCTGCGTGTGTGTCTGTGTGTATATATCTGTGTGTGTATCTCTCTGTGTATGTCTGTGTGTACGTGTATATATGTGTGTGTGTGTGTGTATCTGTGTCTGTGTGTGTCTCTTTCTGTGTGTGTGTATCTCTCTGTGTATGTCTGTATGTATGTGTATATATGTGTGTGTGTGTGTCTGTGTGTGTCTCTTTCTGTGTGTGTGTATATATATCTCTGTGTGTATGTGTCTCTTTGTGTATGTCTATGTGTGTGTCTGTGTGTATATATCTGTGTGTGTGTATCTCTCTGTGTATGTGTGTGTACGTGTATATATATGTGTGTGTGCGTATCTGTGTCTGTGTGTGTCTCTTTCTGTATGTGTGTATCTCTCTGTGTATGTCTGTGTGTATGTGTCTCTTTCTGTGTGTGTGTATCTCTCTGTGTGTGTCTGTGTGTATGTGTCTCTTTGTATATGTCTGTGTGTGTATCTCTCTGTGTATGTCTGTGTGTACGTGCATATATATGTGTGTGTGTGTGTCTGTGTGTGTCTCTTTCTGTGTGTGTGTGTATCTCTCTGTGTATGTCTGTGTGTATGTGTCTCTTTATGTGTGTGTGTGTGTTTGGTCTTAAGAGACTTGGATCAAGCGTGTGCCTCTCTGTGCACCTCACGACTCTCACTGGTTATGAACGGCGTCCTTCCCAGGACAGTCATGTTCTCTGAAGGCTCAATTGTTAACGGCTGTGTCGTGGTCATTAAAGCACAGCCATTTCTGCCATTTGCCCATCTGTGACACATTTCTTAAGCCATTCCCCTATTATTGGGGCATTTCAGTTGTTCTCAGTTCTGGTTTTGTTTTTTATTTATTGTTATGACCGACGCTGAGGAGCGCCCCTAATCGTAACTCTGCCCACCTTCCACGCTTCCTTAGCATCAGTCCCCAGCCCGGACCCGTGTTTGGGCGGAGGAGCGCTGTCAGCGGCCCGGATGCCGTGTCCTGGCCCGCCCTCCGGCTCCCCGACGGGCTGGTGCAGCTCGGTGGCTGCCGTTGACTTGATTACTCTTTGCCCTCCCGCTTCATCCACATCAGTGTTTTTGAATTGAAGTGCCCTGGGCACGCATTAATTTATTTGGACCCTTCTGATGCTGTTCCCCTGCGAGTCTGCATCCCCACCTTCCTTCTGATGGACTTGCTCAGGCTTTCTGCTTCCGCCTCCCTGGACTTCTCCTTGGTGGGTGGGCATGTTTAACACGGTCGCAGCCCTTCCAGTCTCCCTGTCTGCTCCCTGTCTTCCTCAGTCACTTGTTCAGTCACTCCCTTGTTGATTTATTCATATGTGTGTTTTTGGAGAAAAAAAGTCTGTACTGAGCATTGAGGAGGCCACGAGGTGTTGGTGAGCCCCCTTCCTGGGCTCGTGGGGGCCTGAGACTAGTGGGATCCAAGCCGAGCTGGAGGCGCCCCTGACCTTAGTGAGAGGAGAGTGCAGGGTATGAGGGTGAAGAAGTGCTGCCTGGACAGGGGGCCGGAGGGCGAGAGGCTGGGGCAGGAGGGTGTGACTGGTCTGCGTGCCTTTGTGTGTGTGCACCTGTGTGTGCGTGCCTGTGTGTGCCCCTTTGTGGGAGTGTGTGCACCCGTGTGTACCTGTGTGTGCCCCTTTGTGGGTGTGTGCGTGTGCCTGTGTGCCCTTTGGTGGCTGTGTGTGCACCTGTGTGTGCCCCTTTGTGGGAGTATGTGCACCTATGTGTACCTGTGTGTGCCCTTTGGTGGCTGTGTGTGCACCTGTGTGTGCCCCTTTGTGGGAGTGTGTGCACCTATGTGTACCTGTGTGTGCCCTTTGGTGGCTGTGTGTGCACCTGTGTGTGCCCCTTTGTGGGTGTGTGTGCCCCTCTGTGTGCCTGTGTGTGCCCTTTTGTGCGTGTGTGTGCACCTGTGTGACATGGAGTTGGCAGGTGGGTCTGGACACAGCCAGGCGGGAGGGTCTGGGCCTGTGAGGTGGCTTGCATCGCGCCGGGAAGCTCGGGTGCTCTCCTTCTTTAAGTGTGTCCCCTCCCTCGGCCTGTTTGGAAGCCTCTCTGTCCTTGGCTGGCCCCTCCCACCCCCCCACCCCACCCCCCGGCTGAAGCTGGGGGCTCCGGTCCGGTCTGTCCCAGCTCAGCGTCCCCTGCCCCTGGGCTCCCGCTTTCTCCTAATTCTCGATTTAGTTCGGATCAGTTAATGGTGCTTTTGGTCCAAGACGCTTCTGGGTGCCACCAACATGCAAGGTGACGAGGGACCTGGTGCTCTGACTCAGGTGAAGTGACATTAAGGTGTGGACAGAAAGATGAGAAGTCGGCACAGCGTGGTTTGGGGACAGAGCCCTCCAGGGGAGGGAGCCCAGTGGGTTGTGAGGGGTGTCAGGCTGTGGAAGGGGGCGTCTGCGGGCTGGCGGGAGCCTGGCTGTGTTGGAAGACTGCAGAGCTGGCCGTGGTCTGACTGTGGCTTTTCTCTGGAGACAGGGGACCTGGGGCGGAGTTGAGTGGTCGGGGTGGGGCAGGCTTGGTGGTGGGGAGTGGGCCAGTGGCGGAGCAGGCGGGACAAGGGTGGGGCTTGGTGGGGCATGTTTCAAGGTGGCAGAGATGGTCCTGCTGTTGGGCTGGAGGTGGTGGATGACGACAGGGCCATCAGGAGGGGTCGTGAGGGCCGTGGCCGGGCTGGGGGTCGGGTGCTGTCCGCGAGATGGAGGACCTAGGGAGGAAAGACGGGTTTGGTTGGGGCACATGGAGCTCGGGGGCCTGAGAGGCAGGCACTCCATGCATGCGGCTGGGTGTGGAGACAGGGTATTGTCGGGGTGGAGACCAGAGCCGGCTTGCCCTGTGCTCCGCCTTTGCCTCAGGCTAAACCTCCGAGGGTCGTACTACTTTTGCCTAGATTTTGGCTTAAAATGAGGCATTTTCCTTGCAGCAGATTGAAGTTTTGGAGTCTGAGAGAGGGGTTAACACAATTGCTGTCTGAATAACTCGATGTTGACTGCTGGACATCCGTAATACAAAAAAAACCCATCCCTTTGCCACCAGGAATTTCTCTTCTTTCTTTTTTTAAATCTTATTTTGGCTGTGCTGGGTCTTTGCTGTGGTGGCTCGGGCTTCTCCTGTTTCGAGGCGCGGGCTCAGCAGTTACCACACTCAGGCTCAGTTGCTCTTTGGCACGTGAGTTCTCCGAATAGGGGTCGAACCTGAGTCCCCTACACTGGAAGGTGAATTCTTAACCACCGGACCACCAGGGAAGTCCCTTGCAGAAACTTTTTAAAACAAGAGTATGTCGAGGCTGCGGGACGCTTCGGTGCTCTTTTCTCGCTAAACGATAAGCCCTGGGCCCTCCCCTGATTAGACAGTCTTCAGGGTTTGATCATGTGGATGTAAGCCGTTTACTTGGCTGCCCCCTGTTGCTACAGGTTTGTGTTTTCCAAAACTTCTCCACTAACTGCTGCCTTAAATATGCTGGGGCTCGCGTCTTTGCTCTCACTTCTGGTTATTTTCTTGGAATATTTACTGGATGTAAGAGGGTCGCTTCAAAAAGCGTGGCTGATTGTAAGACGTGACCACGGTGTCTTTTTTAGCTTGTTATGGGCTGGGTTTCCGCGTCTGTTTTCTGTGCTGCTTTTCCTGTGAGGAGGTTTGTATTTG
>SJYA01009496.1:0-14710 GCA_006410615.1 Neotragus moschatus
CCAGCCCAACTTGGGTGTCATTCAGGAGGTGGCTGAGATGCAGAGTACTTAACTGGGGATGTGGCCAGGGCGGCGGTGAGGGTGGACGCAGGCTGTGAGCATCTCAACCCCATCTGAAGGGAAACCCTGGTGGATGCAGGCCAGCCGGAAACGGGGGTGAAGGCAAAGCAGGTCGGTTGCCCCTAGAAGTCCAGATTATTGGAGCAGGAAGGAGAGAGGGCAGCAGCTTCTGCCTCTTGGGATTTGGGGCCACCAGCGTCCAAACATGGATGGGGCGGGGCAGGCTCCCTTCAATGAGCTGGTGCTGGAAGCCACACGGGTTTCTAGAAATGCTGCTTTCTATGTATGGAGTCCACTGTGTCTCTGGATAACTCATCCAGCCACCCTGGCCCAGAAAGGTGGGAGATGAGGGGCTGCCAGGACTCCAGGTGTCCCCCCGGGAGGCCTGGACAAGCTGCCATCTGGCCTGGGGCCAGGCTTTTGGTCTGGGATGTACTGTCCTGTGCTCTCCCAGCCAGTGATGCGGGGTAGAGATGCTAACTTTTGCCGTCCCTGTCCTGGGGAGACGTCAAGGAGCAGATCTGCTCTTGAATTCCTGGGCCCCAGAGCTTTGAATTCAACTTTGGACTTGTGACTGTGAGATCAGCTGCTTAAAATCTATGAGAGATGACCATGTCTCTCCTTTGGTGATGTACAAACCAGGAATTGACATCTTCATCTCTCTGCTTCTTCACACAACCAGGGGAACTGTTCTTTGGGACCACAGTGAAGATAGCCCCCCAAAGAAGAAAATTTGAACCCCTTAATACAAGCTTTGAAAGTTCAAGAGGGAAGAAGATTAACTCATGCTGTGGGATCATTGAATTTAAAGGGCATTTATTTATAGACTGGGCTTCCCTGGTGGCTCAGATGGTAAAGAATCCGCCTGCAGGGCAGGAGATCTGGGTTAGATCCCTGGGTCAGGAAGATCCTGGAGGAGGAAATGACAACCCACTCCAGCGTTCTTGCCTGGAAAATCCCATGGACAGAGGAGTCTGGTGGGATATAGTCCACAGGGTTGCAAAGAGTTGGACACGACTGAGCATTATCATTTTCACTTTCATTTACAGACTTGGCTTTTTCCAGCATCAATGTGACAGAATATTTACTATTATCCTTCACAGGACTTGCTACCTATGAGTGAGAAGCCTAATTACTTGCAGATTACTAGATTTAATTCAATAAGACATGAAAAAATTATGTTTTTCTTGAAGACGACCCCTTTCTCTCAAAAAGTGAGCCGAGGAGTAGATGCTTCTTGTCAATCCTCTGGTGTTCTTTTGGATTCTTACCACGGCCGTGCTGTCCCAGCTGCCACGTTCCTTTTGCCTGTTGGGATCTGAAATTGAGTCAACCAACAATCAGCTGAAATATGTATTGATTCCATAGAGCCAGACAGCTGTGGTGGGGGGGGCGGGGAGGTGGGCAGGGGAAGGATGGGAAATGGACAGTGGATGAGATGGGCTCAATCACAGTGTTTATGGGAACACTCCTTCCGGTAACTTGTGGTTATGTGAAATGAAAGCGTGCTGCTATTTTTGTGCTTGGCTTCTTCAATATTTCCAAAGCACCTTTTCCTCTCTCTACTCTCCCCCCATCCCAGACTCTGAAGATAATTGAAAACTGAACTGCACTCTGGCATTCATTTAGAGAGCAGAGTCTCCTCAGGTGTCAGAGAGATGCTTTCGTGGCTTTGGTGCTGATGCGAGGGAAGTCATTCTCCCTTTGGACTCACCCAATCACAAGCAGCTAGACCCAAGCATCCTACCTACAGGACCCACTTCCCACAGCACAGTGATTGCTAACTGTGATCATCGCAGTGAGATGAGGCTTCTTGCCTCCAACCTTTCTTAGGCTTCAGGGTTTCAGGGTTCAAGGCAAACATTAACATTTTGACAGCTTGAATTGATGTGCGCTCACCAAAATTCCATTTCCCACCACTCCATAAAGACCTTGTTTTTATAGTGAGCTTTAAAAATGGGCTGGGTCATCAGAAACAGATCACGAAGATGCCTACTGTAGATGAGAATACATTTCCTGGCCACGAAAAGCGCTCTAAATATTCCTCCCAGGTAGTCACACTTGATAATTGTTTCCTAGGAATTCTGAAGGGAATAGAGAAATGTTTAGCATCCAATTTTCACTGAGCCTACCCTTGGAAGAACTGACACCTCACTGTCTCCTCTGGAGAGCTTTGTCATGTCTGACTCTTTGCAACCCCATGGACTGTAGCCTGCCAGGCTTCTCTGTCTATAGGATTCTTTAGGCAAGAATACTGGAGTGGGTACGCCATTCCCTTCTCCAGGGGATCTTCCCCACTCAGGGATCAAAGGTGAGTCTCCCGCATTGCAGGCAGCTTCTTTATCATCTGAGACACAAGGGAAGTCCTTTTCCATCTTAGTTGATTGTTTTGAAGTTTCTTTACATTTTAGCCCATTCCTCTTACTGCAGGGCCTCTGAGGCTCCTCACCTGTCTGATCTGCCCAGAAAACCCCTTCTGAGTCTCAGCTCTTTCATCAAGGGGTGGGGGGAAGGACGAACCCCCAAAGTTTCTGGTCCCTGTCCTGTGGTTTGGCCATTTGCTGGCTGGTCACTCGTGGTGAATCATTTCACTCTTAGGGTTCCATTGTCCTCTTTGTGGGACAACGGTGTCTTCAGACTCTTCCTCTAATCTGGACACTCTCTGATCCTCTCTCTCTCCTGGAACACTGCAGAATGCTTGGTTTCTCTTGATTTTACTTTCTGTTCATATCAAGGGAATGCTGCCTGTGAGTTCAAAGGACAAAAGGATGCTATTTCTTGGTGGAGGCAGTAGAGGGGAAAGTAGGTACAATGGACAGAATCAGAATTGGATTCTCACCGGCTGTGAACCTGTGATAACAAATAATGTAACTATTTCCAAAAAATGGGTGAAAATGGAAAAATTCGGCCTTTTATCTGGACAAACTGTACTTCCAACTAGCTGACTGCCAAACATGAAGTGAGGGCTTATTTCCCTGGATGTTTCTGTGGTGTACATTCAGGCTGATGGTGAAGCTGCCTGGCTGGGGACCAGCCTCCAGATGAGGACAGGTGTAGACAACAAGTCCATGTGTGACAGGTGGGTGGCCTCCTAAGGTTGCAATGGGCACACCTGTGCACATAAAGAGGCTGCTGTAAGCACCCCCCTTACCCCCTAAAATTAAATTGTTACTGTGCTGTTGCAGGCAGAAAGCATTCTGATTTTCTTTTGAAACTTTGTAACCTTTTCCTTTCTGGTGCCCTGCATATTTGGGATGATGGAACCTGAGGTTGTCAGCCAGTATCCTCTCTGGTGCCATGGCAATTGAATATGGATTTGCAGCTGCTTCTGGAAAAATGTCTCATTCGCATTTTCATTCTTGTTTTAAATATCTTTTTCTTTTGGCCACGTTACATGGCATGTGGGATCTTACTTCCCCAGCCAGGGATCGAACCTGTGCCTCCTGCGCTGGACGTCTTAACCACTAGACCAACAGGGAAGTCCCTCACTTGCCTTTTCTACCCATCCAGGCCTTGACATCTTAAATGACAGCAAGGCATCATTTAATAAAAATTCCAATCCTTGCTGGGAAAGATCAAAGGTAAAAGGAGAAGGAAGTGGCAGAGGATGAGATGGTTAGATAGCATCACTGACTCAATGGACATAAATCTGAGCAAACTTTAGGAGATAANGGGGGGCGGGGAGGTGGGCAGGGGAAGGATGGGAAATGGACAGTGGATGAGATGGGCTCAATCACAGTGTTTATGGGAACACTCCTTCCGGTAACTTGTGGTTATGTGAAATGAAAGCGTGCTGCTATTTTTGTGCTTGGCTTCTTCAATATTTCCAAAGCACCTTTTCCTCTCTCTACTCTCCCCCCATCCCAGACTCTGAAGATAATTGAAAACTGAACTGCACTCTGGCATTCATTTAGAGAGCAGAGTCTCCTCAGGTGTCAGAGAGATGCTTTCGTGGCTTTGGTGCTGATGCGAGGGAAGTCATTCTCCCTTTGGACTCACCCAATCACAAGCAGCTAGACCCAAGCATCCTACCTACAGGACCCACTTCCCACAGCACAGTGATTGCTAACTGTGATCATCGCAGTGAGATGAGGCTTCTTGCCTCCAACCTTTCTTAGGCTTCAGGGTTTCAGGGTTCAAGGCAAACATTAACATTTTGACAGCTTGAATTGATGTGCGCTCACCAAAATTCCATTTCCCACCACTCCATAAAGACCTTGTTTTTATAGTGAGCTTTAAAAATGGGCTGGGTCATCAGAAACAGATCACGAAGATGCCTACTGTAGATGAGAATACATTTCCTGGCCACGAAAAGCGCTCTAAATATTCCTCCCAGGTAGTCACACTTGATAATTGTTTCCTAGGAATTCTGAAGGGAATAGAGAAATGTTTAGCATCCAATTTTCACTGAGCCTACCCTTGGAAGAACTGACACCTCACTGTCTCCTCTGGAGAGCTTTGTCATGTCTGACTCTTTGCAACCCCATGGACTGTAGCCTGCCAGGCTTCTCTGTCTATAGGATTCTTTAGGCAAGAATACTGGAGTGGGTACGCCATTCCCTTCTCCAGGGGATCTTCCCCACTCAGGGATCAAAGGTGAGTCTCCCGCATTGCAGGCAGTTTCTTTATCATCTGAGACACAAGGGAAGTCCTTTTCCATCTTAGTTGATTGTTTTGAAGTTTCTTTACATTTTAGCCCATTCCTCTTACTGCAGGGCCTCTGAGGCTCCTCACCTGTCTGATCTGCCCAGAAAACCCCTTCTGAGTCTCAGCTCTTTCATCAAGGGGTGGGGGGAAGGACGAACCCCCAAAGTTTCTGGTCCCTGTCCTGTGGTTTGGCCATTTGCTGGCTGGTCACTCGTGGTGAATCATTTCACTCTTGGGGTTCCATTGTCCTCTTTGTGGGACAACGGTGTCTTCAGACTCTTCCTCTAATCTGGACACTCTCTGATCCTCTCTCTCTCCTGGAACACTGCAGAATGCTTGGTTTCTCTTGATTTTACTTTCTGTTCATATCAAGGGAATGCTGCCTGTGAGTTCAAAGGACAAAAGGATGCTATTTCTTGGTGGAGGCAGTAGAGGGGAAAGTAGGTACAATGGACAGAATCAGAATTGGATTCTCACCGGCTGTGAACCTGTGATAACAAATAATGTAACTATTTCCAAAAAATGGGTGAAAATGGAAAAATTCAGCCTTTTATCTGGACAAACTGTACTTCCAACTAGCTGACTGCCAAACATGAAGTGAGGGCTTATTTCCTTGGATGTTTCTGTGGTGTACATTCAGGCTGATGGTGAAGCTGCCTGGCTGGGGACCAGCCTCCAGATGAGGACAGGTGTAGACAACGAGTCCATGTGTGACAGGTGGGTGGCCTCCTAAGGTTGCAATGGGCACACCTGTGCACATAAAGAGGCTGCTGTAAGCACCCCCCTTACCCCCTAAAATTAAATTGTTACTGTGCTGTTGCAGGCAGAAAGCATTCTGATTTTCTTTTGAAACTTTGTAACCTTTTCCCTTCTGGTGCCCTGCATATTTGGGATGATGGAACCTGAGGTTGTCAGCCAGTATCCTCTCTGGTGCCATGGCAATTGAATATGGATTTGCAGCTGCTTCTGGAAAAATGTCTCATTCGCATTTTCATTCTTGTTTTAAATATCTTTTTCTTTTGGCCACGTTACATGGCATGTGGGATCTTACTTCCCCAGCCAGGGATCGAACCTGTGCCTCCTGCGCTGGACGTCTTAACCACTAGACCAACAGGGAAGTCCCTCACTTGCCTTTTCTACCCATCCAGGCCTTGACATCTTAAATGACAGCAAGGCATCATTTAATAAAAATTCCAATCCTTGCTGGGAAAGATCAAAGGTAAAAGGAGAAGGAAGTGGCAGAGGATGAGATGGTTAGATAGCATCACTGACTCAATGGACATAAATCTGAGCAAACTTTAGGAGATAATAAAGGACAGGGGAGCCTGGTGTGCTGTAGTCCATGGGGTAGCAAAGAGTCAGGCATGACTTAGTGACTGAACAGCAACAAATTTTGAAATTATGAGCCAGATTAGTGTCGGGAAGGCTAGCATAGAATCTTTGAAGACATTATGAGCAAGTTGCAGATAAAATCTTTTCCTGTTCACACATCTCAGAGGTGAACAAAACAAAACAAATCTTTCCAATTAGGTGTCTGGGCTGTAGGCAGCCTGCTGGGTCTCCCTGGCCATTTGCAGCTGGCAAAATAAAAGTCCCTGCTGTGTCAGTCCTCAGTTCAGCTTGAAATGACTTTAGCGAAAGGTCAGATGCTGTGGCTCTGGGGAGGACTTCCGTTCTCCAACAGACTGACATTAGACCTTTTTTCCCTGCTAACATTCTATCTAAATTGGTTTCCTTCCTCAGTTTCTTGTCATCGGCCTCTATTTAATGCTCCCTTGAGCTGCTGCCGCCAAAAATGGACATTTTATCACTGCTTCCCTGGGTGATCTAGACAGTAATGCTTCTACCACCTCTGCTGATGATTAGAATGCTTCCAGTGATGATCGGTCAGTGCTGATCCTTTGAAATATGTTTTGTTAAAACTTTTATTTCAAAACTGAGCACTTTTTGATCATGTGGCCTGACATTGGAAATTATTTCCTTTTTGGAATTATTTTTTTTAATTAATTAATTAATTAAATTTTAGATCTTCACACCTATGCAGGCTTTTCTCCAGCTGCAGAGAGAGGGGCTACTCTCTAGTCGTGACGCAAGGGCTTCTCAGTGTTGTGGAGCACGGGCTCTAGATCTCACGGGCTTCAGTAGCTGTGGTGCATGGTCTCAGGAATTGCAGCTCCTGGGTCCTAGAGCATAGGTTTGAGAGCTGTGGTGCACAGGCCCTGTTACTCTGGGGCATGGAGGATCTTCCCAGACTAGCAATGTCTCCTGCATTGGCAGGCAGATTCTTTCTCACTGAGCCACCAGGGAAGCCCTCGTTTAGAATTCTTGAAATAAAAATATTCTGCTTCTGGATGGGGGGAGGGGCTAGGTGGTTTGTCTGTGGAAAGTGCAAGACTTTGCATTCCTGTCGCAGTGCTGCATAAAAGTCCTGGTTAAACACTCACGATGGCTCGTGGGACCAAGCACAGCTCGCGTCTGGATTCATCCCAGGTGCTCTTCACCCCAACCAGGAGGAGAGGAGCCTGGAGCTTTAGCACTTTCCCCCCTACTTGGGAAGTCCTTCTTATTCTATTTCTTCTTGGGATTACTTGTCAGAACATCGCTACTAAATAATGCTTAAAAGTTAATCCCAGACTCTACCGAGAGCTAGTCCTTGAGAATCTGACATACTCTATGTGGTTGGGTTACTTCACCCAGAAACCACATCACTTTATCCTTCCTTGGGTGTTCAATTTTGTTCTCTTTTTACAAATAGGTGAATCCATCTTCCTGGTAGGGAGGATAACAAAGCCCAAAGCTTAAAATGGCGTGCCTCTAAAACTACTCTTTCCAACAAATCAGCAAGTCCCTGGCTGCGAGCTCTCAAGACAGTGTCACTTTAAAAAAGGAAATAGAAGGGATATAGTTTTGTCTAAAACCTACAGAAGAAAGAAAGGAAGGGAGACTGAGGCTGTGGGATCAGGAGACAGAGTGCATGGAGTTTAAACCCTTGGGCCAGCAGTTCCTGGAGCTGAATGCATGTCTTTGATGACACATAAATAGATGGTTAGGAACAGACACACACACCCCTGTGCAGAGCTGGTCCCTGTCATTATGACACTCAGGAAGTACAAGAAGAATGACCAGATGGGGAAATCAAGGCTGATGGCGCCTGAGGTTTGAGATGGTGAGCAGAAACTGGCACATGACTGTCCGGATGCAGCTGGCCCCATTAGGATCCAGGCTCTGGTTTGGCTTCACAGACCCCCTCCCTTTCAAAACTTTGCACCCAAATTCTGAATACACAGTGGACACATCTGTCCAATACTCTTGTGTGTCTAAGAAAGCTTGTAATCCCTGAAAATATACCTGGGAAAACAGCTGTCCACCTGGATTAGAGGTGCAGGGCTGAAGAGCCCAAGTGGGATGTTCCTGGGGAGATAACACAGCCCCTTGCTCAGCTGTTGGCAGAGCTCCAGGAAGGATGCAGACACGCCTGCCACGCTGCTGGAGAAAGGCATCTCTAATTAGCCAGTGCCTGGTGCAGAGGGCAAAGGGGAGGGGAGGAGAACCACAGTCCTAAAGCCTGGAAATAGCTTCGGTCCTGACTGGCCTCTGCATGATGAGTTTTCAACCGCCGTTGATGTTTGCTCTCCACATTTTTCATAAAGCTTGCCTAATTCCATGAGAGCCCTAAGGCTTGTCTTGGCCTTTCTCCTATTCAATCTTCTTCCTCCTGCTCAGAGTGGAATGCGTTCCATCTGCCTTAATGCCTCCCTTTCTCTTTTAAAGTCAAACTGTCTAGAATGATGGGGCAATGGAAGTTAGATACTCAATGGGCTCAAATGAGGTTTTAATATTGCTGTTTTTCAGTCGCTAAGCCATGTCTGAATCTTGGTGACCGCGTGAACTGCAGCACACAGGGTGTCCCTGTCTACATCATCTCCCAGACTTTGCTCCAACTCATGTCCTTTGAGTCGGTGATGCCTTCTAACCATCTCACCCTCTGTTGCCCCCTTCTCCTCTCGCCCTCAATCTTTCCCAGCATCAGGGTCTTTTCCAGTGAGTTGGCTGTTCACATCATGTGGCCAAAGTATTGGAGCTTCAGCATCAGCATCAATGCTTCCAATGAGTATTCAGAGTTGATTTCCTTTAGGATTGGCTGGTTTGATTTCCTTGCTGTCCAGGGGACTCTCAAGAGTCTTCTCCAGCAACACAACTCCAAAGCATTAATTCTTTGGTGCTTAGCCTTCTTTATGGTCAGCTCACATATCCAAACATGAATACTGGGAAAACCGTAGCTCTCACTATGTGGACCTTTGTCAGCAAAGTGATGTCTCTGCTTTTAAATATTAGATGAACTAGTATTTTGAGGCTACTTGAACATGTACTGTGATTATGATTGTATTTGACTTTTCTTTCTATTTCAAACTGGGGAACTTTAGAGAATTCTCCATTGTGGTGAAATTTTCAGCTTAATCCTTTAAAACTAATATTTTGAAGTTTAAAAGCTGGGGGAAAAGAGCCTGAGAAAATTCCTCCCTTCTGAAATGGTAAAACCAGGTAACATAAAAGAAAGGAAAGCTCTCAAATTTTTCCAAAACTCTGAAAAGAAGAAAAAAAAATGAGCCTGGGGTAGAGTGGAAGGAGTGAGCTAAACCCTGGTGGGAAAATACATGCCTAGAAGCTGCACCTCACTCAGGTTCATTTCTTAAATTTTAGGGAGTGGAGGGAAGAAGCTGATGCCTCAGGAGGAGAAAAATAATAAATGAATCCAGGACACTTGAGAGTGATGGTTGGCAAAGGTTTCCATATAAGCAGGCAAATTTCTGTAGAAATAAAACCTGAGGTTTTGAAAGTATTAAGTGCTATAAAGAAATGGCCATCCATAGCAGAAATTGAACAGATGTGTATATCAAAAAAGCAAGCATATAGTTAAGTGAAGCCAAACTATGCACAAGGATGTATATTTGAATTTTAACTATCAGCTTGAAACAAAATGTTTTCAAATGAGCTATACACATTATTATGTATGTATAAGTAGATAAGGTTTATCTGTAAGAAGTTGAAACCCTTAAAATAGCAACAGCTTAAACTATAATGTCTATTCCTCACTTGTATAAAGAGAGTCTGAAGATCGGTAGTTGATAACAATCAAGATGATTTCAAGGTGCGTTAAGCATCTGTATTACTGCTTTGTCATCCTTAGCATAAGACTTATGCTCCAGAATGGCTGCCTGAGCACCAGCCATAGCATCTGCATTCCAGCTATTAGAAAGCAGATAGCAGTAAGTAAAAAGGGCCAAGGGTTAGCTTCTTTCCTTTTTTCCTTTCTTTCTTTCTCTTTTTTTTTGGCCCTGCTACTTAGGATTTTAGTTCCCTCAGCAAGGGTCAGACCTGGGCCTAGCAGTGAAAGTGCTGAGTCCTAACAACTAGACTGCTATGGAATTCCCAGGTTAGCTTTCTTTTAATGAGATTTCTTTCTCCCATATTGTATTGACCAGAACCTAGGTCACCCAATTTCAAGGAGCATGGAAACCTTGTTCTGGGTAGCCATGTGCTCAGCCCCAAGTCAGGGGTTTTATAAATAAGAAAAAGAGGGGTAAATAGCGGCAAGAAATAGACTCGGCCACAACACATTTCTGCTGATGGAGTTTCTTGAGCCCTTACCTATGTGGCTGGCTTGCATGGAGAGCAGGTCTAAGGTGTCAGATAACTCTTGTTCTCCATCTTCCCAGTCAGTTCAAAGTCTTCAGAGTGTGAAGGAAGGCAAATGGTGGCTTTTCTGAGTGGTTCACTGTTAAGGAAGTTAGGTGTTAATCCCTGGGAAGGAATTTTCATTCTTTCCATGTGCTCTGAAGAGGAAAGGAATATTTGATGTGTTATCCACATCTCCCAGAGGTTTCTTAACTTACCTACTTTCATTCAAGTTGTTCTCCAGTGCATACTAAAGAATATTCTATGCAAATGAAATGGAAGTCTGCTATCTGATCCCTAGACACACAGGATCATCTTTCATTACCTAACACTCCTCTCCTCCCATAGCCCCAAGTAAGCCAGGCATGCCTGCAGGAGATAGTAGCATGGACCACAAACACCACTCTTGCAAGATTTAGCCAAAACGGGTTTATTATAGGTTATCCATGTATTACAGAATTTCTGGGAGGCAGGAAAACCAGTCCTGGCCATAATAGCCAGGGATAATGCACATGGAAACATGCAGCCACATGGCACATTCTTCTAGCAGAAGATCTTCCAAGAACTGTTGCTGGTGCCTGGTCTGTGGGTCTAGGCACAGGACAGGGGGTGTCTGCTGGCTGCCCCAGGAAGCACCATCAGGTGTCTCTGCTTCTGTGCCTGCGGAGGAGGCTCTTGCCGTATTTGGTTGCTTCTCCTGGTGCTCACCTCTGTTTTCTCAGATCTTGCCACACTGCATCTGTTTGACTGGCCTTACACCTGGACTTAGGGCTTCCCATCTGGTACAGTGCGAAGAATCTGCCTGTCAATGCAGGAGACGTGGGTTCGATCCCTGGGTCGGGAAGATTCCCTGGAGTAGGAAATGGCAACCTACTCCAGTATACTTGCCTGGAAAATTCCCTGGACAGAGAAGCCTGGTGGGCTACAGTCTATGGGGTCGCAAAGAGTTGGACACGACTGAGCACACACGCATGCATGCCTGCACACCTGGACGTAGTGACTAAACAACACCACCACCTGGGCAGCAGAATTCTACTCCCAGGACACCTGCGGTGCAGGGGGGAGGTGGCAGGAGGGGTGCTGGGTGAGCCGGTCTGCAGGCCCCCATCTATTACCACCAGGGAATAACCCTGCATTTGTCTTTGCAAATGATGAAGCAGCCAGGTACACTCTGGTAAATATTCTGCGAGAGAAACAGCCTCCTTTTATCATTATCCCCGTTTCAAACCCAGGGGAGGATGCGAATCCCAGAAAGGCAAATCTGACCAAACAGAGTCAGTTGGGATTTGAACCTGAGGCTTCCTTAGTGAAGCTGTTTCTCATCATAACTCATCAGCCTTTCTTTATTTTTATGCTAGGAAATGTAGGCGTTCTGGCCAGTGTCAAGGGCTGAATTACGTGTCCTCCTCAAATGCCTCTGTTGAAGCCCTAAGCCCTGGTGCTTCAGTATGTGACTATATTTAGAAATATGGCCTTTAACAAGGTAATTAAGGTAAAATGAGGTCATTATGGTGGGCCTTCATCCAAGATGTATGCTGTCCTTATAAGAAGAAATCAGGACACAGATACACAGAGGGATGAGCGTGTGAAGACCAGGGGAGAAGACGGCCATCTGCGTGCCAGGCAGACAGCTCGGAGGACCCAAGCCTGTGGACACCTTGACCTTGGACTTCCAGCCTCCAGGAGTGGGAACAAATAAACGTCTGCCATTTAAGCTGCACTGACTGTGGTAGTTTGTTATAGCAGCCCTAAGCAGACTAATGCAAATAGGAACTGAGTTTGCCTTTCCAATGGAAAAACTGTTTTCAACAATATTTATATCATTTTTTTGTTTTGTTTTGTTTTTCTCTTTCTAGACTTAATGAGTTTGGGGAAATTTTTTATCTCCCCAGTGCTTATTCTTCTCCATTGAGTCCCACAGATGCGCACTTATTTGACTACCTAAATGCCACAGCGTGGGAGTAATCTTATCTGAGCAAGGTGCATCCAGGTAGGGGTCAGAGAAATAAGATAATGAGATCGAGAGAAAGGAGGGAGTGGGGGGAGCTTTGTATCCACCAAAGCCTGAAGTGAGCGTTGGAGACTATGGGATTCAAAATGCCTCTATTTTAGGGCAAAAGAGAATTTCTTTTTCTTGCAAAAAGCTGTAAGGACCAGAAAGGTGCTGACTTGGTAATGGGAAAGTTAGGAGAAATGAGAACCATGTTTTCGTTTGATGCGAGAGAGAACATGGTGAATGCGGAAAGCACCCCCCTTGCCTGCTGCCACTAATGCCTGACCCTGCTCATTAATCTCTGCCGCTTAGCAGAGACCTGGAAAATTGCAATTCTCCGCACCAGCAGCCCCTGTTCAATAAATCCCGAGCCAGCAGGCAGAAGCAAGAAATGGCCTGAAGCTCGGAGCTGGCTTGCTGCATTCCACGCTGCTGCCCAGCAAGGGAGACTCTGTTTTAACTCGGGAAAAACTGGCTGAGGAAGCTGGGGCCTCTTCGTGTTCATTTCCAGCTTTTAAAAGAACGTGTTGTCTTTGTTTTTATTAGCATTTCATAGGATGCTCTGTGCCAGCATTGTGATGAACTAGGTATACTAATTTATTTTTATTACTATTTTTTTTCCTTGGGAGGAGCTGACCTTTTCTCTAACACTAGCTGCCTTGTTCTCTGGGTGTATTTTGATCCAGTTTGAGGCTTAAGGGATAAAAATCCCAATTCTTGCTTTTCTTATTTGTGGCTCTGTTTTCCCTGCCTGGAGGGCTCGGTTTTGATCCTGATGAAGGAAGGCACCTTAGCTGTCCCGGCTCACTCTGTAGCCCTGGTGCTGGAGAGGGTCAGTGGCCAGTTCAGAGGCCTCCAGAGCCCAAGTACAGTCTCTGTGTATCAAGGGCAGCCCAACTGACAGATGTGAATTCTTTCCCAGTTAACATTACACTTTGAAAGAAGGTAGGACATTCTAAGAAACTTGGCATTAAAATACCCCATTTGCAAGGCATACTTAAGTTAAATGACTGTTATTTCCTGATGGCATACTAAAATTTAGGTTCTTTTATAGTACGCTCTGTGCTTTGCCTCCTAATCAAGGCAAACTCCCACTCAGGACAATTATATCCCAATTTACTGCTTATGTGCAAATTTCTGATCTAGGGGATTAGGCCTTAGGAGGTAATTTGTTTCTATAAAATAAATCCAAAAATATGGAGGGCTATAAATGTGTAAACGAAAGACTTTACATCTGTGTGTGTGTGTGTGTGTATGTGTGTGTGTATACACAAGCCCCTGTGCTCATGAATTACTGCCAGTATCTCTAGGCAATGACTTTGTATCATCATAAACTCAGAAACAAATATAAGAGCTCTTCTGATCAAGCATGGGGGTTCATATATTTTGGAATGAGGCTGAATTTCAAACTTTTAAAATCACACCCAGAGCTGTTGCAGGATCCCTGAATAGCTCTATTTTGCCCNCTCTAGGCAATGACTTTGTATCATCATAAACTCAGAAACAAATATAAGAGCTCTTCTGATCAAGCATGGGGGTTCATATATTTTGGAATGAGGCTGAATTTCAAACTTTTAAAATCACACCCAGAGCTGTTGCAGGATCCCTGAATAGCTCTATTTTGCCCTGGATGACTGCGTGTCTTTTAATTTTGAAAGAACTCATGTTAATTGAGAGAAGTCTGCCACTTGGATGGGGACTGGGAGGATGAAGAATACTTTTCAACCAGTGAAAAATAATTTTTCAATAAGTGTGGTATTTGTCACCCCTTTTGTCTGGGCAAGTGAGTGTGAGGCTAGCTTTGGGGACGACCTCCCCTGTCCCCTTCCTAGAGGCCTTTGTTGTTGTTGAGTTGTTTCAGTTGTACCGGACTCTTTGTCACCCCCTGCACTGAGCACACCAGGCTCCTCTGTACATGGGATTTCCCAGGCTAGAACACTGGAGTGGGTTGCTCTTACTCCAGGGGATCTTCCCGACCCAGGGATCGAACCTGAGTCTCCCATGTCTCCTGCATTGGCAGGCAGGTTCTTTACCACTGAGCCACTTGGGAGGCCCTACCCAGAGGCCCACAAGGCACATTAAAGCACTCACATTCCCTCTCCCACTCAGCACCCTGTTTTATTTGAGGGATTTCTGAAACTCTATTGCTTGTCTATACACTTACCTTTTTATTTTCTGTTTCTCCAGAAGAGCAGGGTTTTGTCCTCTGTTTTCTCCCAGCCCCTAGAACAGTGATAGGCCTGCAGGAAGCCTTCTGGGCCATTTATCAAATGACTGAATTTGGTATATGACTTCTCCTGGACTGCCTGGTAAACAGACAGATTTTCTGAACTG
>SJYA01009497.1:0-14849 GCA_006410615.1 Neotragus moschatus
GGACTGAGCGACTGAACTGAACTATGTTTTTAAAATATCTGTACTAC
Organism: Neotragus moschatus; assembly: GCA_006410615.1. Lineage (NCBI taxonomy): Eukaryota > Metazoa > Chordata > Mammalia > Artiodactyla > Bovidae > Neotragus > Neotragus moschatus. Next base: position 48 of record SJYA01009497.1, read on the forward strand.
TTACAATTAGTTAATAAAAGTGACCAAAGTGGGTTTAAAAAGCCGACCCAGGAATGGGAGCTCTGTCCCTTTCAAAGGTCCCTGCACAGGTGATGGGGAGAGGAGTCCCTTCGTGGAGCATCTATTACTGGGCACCGAATTTCACGGCGTCAGGTGGAGGCGGGCAGGGGAAGGGTAGAGGCTCGGGGGTGAACAGAAGGGAGACTTGAAGGAGCCACTTCCTTCCACAGAGCAGCCCACCCTGCCTCCAGCCCCATCTCAGGGCCCTGAGTCTGCACTTCTCCTGCCGGAAAAAGTCTGGGCTGGTCAGAAGCCAACAGAGCGCACCTTCCTGCCGCCGCCAGGGCTGTGACAGAGGGAGCCCCTCATGGACACGACAGAAATCCGGCTGAAGAAGGCCTCAGGGACGTTTCCAGCACCGGCCAGGCTCGGGCCTGGACACCCTCCCTCCAGGCCTGGGCAGACCTGTGGACTTGATCCCGGGAGCTGTATCTCTCTCACCAGAGGCTCATCTTTGGAAATGAGTGGCCAGGAGCTCACTCTTTCCCTTCTAAGTCGGACAAACACTCTGCAGGAGAGCTCAAAGGGTCTCCGCAGCTTCCTGCTCACAGTCTGCTTCCCGCAGACACCCTGCCCTTCTGACCTCCGTCCCAGAACGGGGTGCAGCAGGACATCCAAAGAAACGATCACTCCCACTGCGGACGGCACACTCCGGCCAGCAGCAAGCAACGCTTTAAAAGCCAGCCACAAAGTCACCGTGTTTCAAGGCTGATGGGGGTCAGCATCAAGTGTCCTTTTAAGGATGACTTCCTTACTCACCGCTGCTTAGGGGCCTGTTCACAGGTCTAGTGGCCACCCCACCCAGAACCTTCTACGTGGTCATATACTACCCCGAGTGCACCGTTACCACATTCTGCCAGGGACATAGTGACCTTTTGTCTCCACTCCTGTTTTTCAGACAAGGATACACAGACAAGAGCAACAGCTCGTGTCAATACACGTATGATGGAGCATGACCAGCATGGGCCAGCCCCTGCTCTCATCCATCCCAATCACCCTCTGCCAATCAAAGAGCAGTCTTCGGGGCACAGGCGTGTCACCTGCATCCTCCGGCCCCTTTAGTCAGTGCCGAGTGATGGCAGGTGGTCAGGGAGCAGCTCTGGCCAGTTCAGGTGGGAGCAGGATAGATTCAGGGCTGTTTCCTTGCAACCAAGTGGAGTTCTTGTTGTTATGACAACGAGCCTGGGAAAGTCCTGGGTATGGAGCTTGTCAATCCTTTGGGTTAACAGAGCAGGACATCACGGAGTAGGGACTATGTGGGGGCATGGGCACAGGCCTCTGTGAAGATTCTAGAAGCCAGGGTTCTGGTGTCAGCACCGCTGCCCGCTGCCCACTGGACACCCCCTCCCCCGCCCCCCGCCCTCCCAGGACCTGTTCTGGACCTTCCCGGGCCAGCAATCCTCATCTGAGCTCTGTCTGGGACCTGGCCCCAGGATTCCCCAAGCTTTTAATCCTCCCTTCTCCACCCTCCCGGGAAGGTGTCACCCAGCTCTCAGTGAGAAGCCTGGCTTCCGTGTCTACAGCAGCAGAGAGGGGCTTCAGGGCAGTGAGAATACATCTCAGAGAGCGAGCTAGAAGATAAAATAATCTCTTGAAGGATCAGCCCTGAAGCCACCTGGGAGCTCAGGCATGCCTGCAGCTGGGAGCCCTGTCTGCCCATGAAACCATCTAAACACTCTCCACCCTCCCTTTCTAAGAACTCCCCAAAATTCCACCTCCAGTCCTTCCCCATGGCCACGCCTATGTTTACACCCGAATCCCTCTACCTACTCAGAAGCAGCAGTGAGCCAGCTGGCATTAGGTTTCCCTAAGGATCTAAACACTGCTCTAGACTCCGAATTACAAGAGGCACTATCCACACAGTGCGTCGGAAAACAACCAGAGCCTTTTCTCTGGGCAAGCACCTGCCTTTGAGGATCTCATCGTGAAGAGAAAAGGATCCAATAAAGGTGGTGCTAGTGGTGAGGAACCCACCCGTCGATGCAGGAGACATAAGAGACATGGGTTCGATCCCTGGGTCGGGAAGATCCCCCGAAGGAGGGCATGGCTACCCACTCTAGTATTCCTGCCTGAAGAATCCCATGGACAGAGGAACCTGGTGGGCTACACTCCATGGGGTTGCAAAGAGTTGGACACAACTGAAGCGACTTAGCACAGCACGCACACAAAAGGTATAAAATGACAGGGAATCTGTTTAAAGGCAAGTGGAATCCCCCTTTTATCAGTATTGAGTGGCAGATGGTTTTAGCTTCCCTGACATACTTTAGTCAGAAAATTAAGCAAAATCTGGGACTTCCAAACACATAGAGCGGATTTCTCACTGCACCACTCCAAGACCTAAGTTTCTTCTGACCGGTTTATTTGCTTTTTAAGACCAGAGAGAAGGGAATATTTCTAAAAACACAGAAGTTAGTGGATACAATAAACTCCACACAGGTGGTAAGAGTTGATGATGGTGAGGACAAATATCTGCCAGGTTCTCTAAAGACAAAACCAGGATGACTGGTGACTTGCCAGCAAGGACTCCTGGGTGAGGCTCAGAAACAGGAAATCTCTGCCAGTATCATCCAGGAGAGCGGGTTCAAGGTCAGGACCAAGGCCAGGGCCCGACAACCACATCCTGGAAATGTCACTTCAAGCATGCGTAACCACAAGCAGCCCTCCAAAACCTTCTGAGATTTGAGGACAGGAAGAGACAGAACTAGAGGTTTGGGCCCTGTCTCTGTCTTCACACGTGACAGCAACATATAATGGCCAGAGGCTGGGCACTGCCTGGACAAGTCAGCTCTGAGGGCGCCGTCCTTGGAGCTCCAGCTCATGGACACTCACAGGCTTCTAAGGATTTCTTCTAGAAAGACGGTAGCAGGTGCAAGTGAGGGGGCCCAGCAACACACCCTCAGTGTCCAGGAGACTTCTTGTGGGAAAGTAAACAGGAAGCTTTAAATTCCGCTTCTCCTGTTAGGAGCATGCCAAGGAAGTAGGTCACACAAGGACCAGACACACACAAGTGCGATCAGCTCATGGTCTGAGCCTCTGTGTCCTTAGATCTGGAAGAAGTGACCTCTGACACCTAGCAGCACAGACGTGGGAGAGACACACACCTCCCATGGGAAGGGCTGGAGTGGGCCTCGCTGCAGGGGACACTGCAACACGTTGATGGCAAGTCTCCTCCCTAGGCTGTCTCCACACTCACTTACACCTTTGGGTATACTCAGGGTTCACTCTTAATCACCAGTAAATTATAACCCGCTGTGCCCCGAGACAGGCAGAATCCACGTCATTCTATTCCATGTGGGCTCAGTGTAATAACTGAGTACTGTAAAACTGATGTTTCGACCTAAGAATGTTGAAAGTGTCATTTTTTGCACCTAAAAGCATCTTTTTCATCACTGGGAGCTACTAAAGGTCTGGGAGCTCTTAAAGGACCCCTGTGTTTAGAAAACAAGAACTTGTAACAAGCCTAAAGAATCCCACGTCAGTTCATCTGTATGACAACTATGACAGTAATGTCACAAATCTTTGTTTTCCAAAACCCATGACCTGTAGGTCAACACATCGTCCACCATCTTCCCGTCATCTAATCACCTACATAAAGCTGCCTGCGTAAAATCCCCGCTGGTCCCCTGCCCCCTTGATGTTACCCCAGGAATTGTCTACAAGCACATTTTCATTTATTTATCATTTCCTTCCCCCTGGAACATAGGCTGCATGAGAACAGTGGGTACTGTCAAGCTAGAGCTTAAAATACCTACCCAAGGAAATACATGGCTGCATTTTGTTCTTTCCTTCACTGACAACTTAACTTGGTAGGAAAAAAAAAAAAAAATACTAGCTTCAGTGGGGCATTATCTATCTCGTTGGGGTGAAGAGGACAGTCCTATTTTCTGATCAAACAAGGCTGCCTAGCGTCTCCAGACAACCCTCTGATTAGCTGTGATGTTTCTGAATGCCTGTTCAAAACCGCTTTCTACTCTGTACCTGCTGCTGCTGCTGCTGCTAAGTCTCTTCAGTTGTGTCCGACTCTGTGCGACCCCAGAGACGGCAGCCCACTAGGCTCCTCTGTCCCTGGGATTCTCCAGGCAAGAACACTGGAGTGGATTGCCATTTCCTTCTCCAATGCATGAAAGTGAAAAGTGAAAGTGAAGTCGCTTAGTCGTGTCCGACCCTTAGCGACCCCATGGACTGCAGGGCACCAGGCTCCTCCGTCCATGAGATTTTCCAGGCAGGAGTACTGGAGTGGGGTGCCACTGCCTTCTCCAATTGTGTAGCTTCAGTTCAGTTCAGTTCACCCGCTCAGTCGTGTCTGGTTCTTTGCGACCCCATGAATCGCAGCACGCCAGACCTCCCTGTCCATCACCAACTCCCGGAGTTCACTCAGACTCACGTCCATCAGAGACAGGAAGTCAGCTCAATCATCGTCACGTTTAACAGATAAAGAGAAGAGGCTCAAGAAGGGTAAGACCATTTGCCCAAATTCTCAAAGGGTAAATCCGGGCTTCACACCCAGTCTCCTGACTTCCTGAGCCACATTCTCTTCCTGCACCAACATCCACACTGCCCTCGGGTCCACCGAAGGCTCTCACACGCCCATGGCTTGGACGGTTGATGGACTGGTGGGGGCTCCCGAGAGCCTGCAGAAACCCCTCTCCCTCTGCCTGCTGCACAGAAACGCCGAATGCCAGGGGCTTCCCTGGTGGTCCAGTGGTTAAGAGTCCACCTGCCAATGCAGGGGACACAGGTTTGCTCCTCGGTCCAGGAAGATCCCATGTGCCGTGGGCAACTAAGCCCGAACATCACAACTACTGGAGCCTGCAGTCTAGACCCCTGCGGTCCGCAACAAGAGAAGCTTCCATAACGAGAAAGAAGCCCGCGCGCCACAATAAAGTGTGTCTCCACTCGCCGCAACTGGAGACGGTCTGTGCGCGCAGCAACGAAGACCAGTGCAGCCAAAAACGAAAAAACAAAACAAAAATAAAATGGTTTTTAAAAAGCCAATTGCTAACCTGGCTCTTCCACCTTCTTATGACAAAAGAGGCCAGCCAACCTCTGGGGGCAGGAGGGAAGCCACTGACGTTTTAACCTAAGAATGTTAAAAATGTCATATTTTTTACCTAAAAGCGTCTTTTCATCAACAAGAGCCCTCTGGTTACAAGATGAGGTGTCTGGCCCCCACGAGGGGAAGGATAGTCTATCGAGTTGGCCGAGACGCTGAAATCAATCCAGAGCTCAACTCCCTTGATGAGAGAATGGGTCACAATCTCACAACCTTCTCTGTCCTCCCCAGGCTCAGTGCTGTGACATTGTACTTTCTAATAATTGGGGGGGGAAAAAGAAATCTATCATCCTCCTGGTCTCCCAGCATCTCCATGAGGAAGGCTGGGTCGTCGGTATGTCCTTGGACTTGGATAAGACTGAAAACCCAGGGTCCAGAGGGTCCAGGGGTGTGGCCAAGATTAGGAGGTCAGGAAGGGCTGTGCTCCATCCCACCCAGCCCTGAGCCCCGCCTCACTCCCCCACGTCAGGCTGCCTTCTCAGCCCTCGCCCACCAGTCTAGAGCTCACATTCCAGCAGGGACTCTGAGCACACCACGACTGCTCTAGTCTCACTTTTCTGACTCTGGCTATAAGCGCCGATGGGCTTACTTGATGAATAGAGAGAAACCCAAGTCACAACAGAGAGATGGGATCAAGGCAATGCCACAAACCCCATTTCGTCCCCTTGTTCCAACAGTCTGCCCATCCCTTCTCTCCATCCCAAAGCGAGACGCCACTGGGGGCTCTGTTAGATAGAAAAGCCACAAAACTTACTCAGTATTAGTTCTGACATGGCAACAAAGATCCCCCGCAGGTGCAGACACAGGAGTGTTCATTTAGAGAAGATTCACACAGAGAGAAGGCCCCAGACTAACAGGGCCAGGGCTCTGCCTGCAGACCTAGCTCACTGTCTCCCGAACACACAGCTTTGTTGGAAGCCCACCCGTGAGGGAATAAGAGGTAATCAATAAAATGACGCAACCTCCCCTGCAGGGAAACAGAGATGCAAACTTCCAATTATTCCCAAGAAAACACCAGCTTCCAAGGTGGGGAGCACTCCTGCTGGGAATATCCATAATAGAGCAAGTCTAAACAGTGTATTTATTTCTAGCCCTGGGTGGAAGCTTGACTTGGACTCCCAGGACCGGCTCCCAGTGTCCCTGTGCGTGGAGCCTTCTTTCACGGAGAACAGACATGGAGGAGTCTGTTTCAGGGAAGGACCAAGTTGTTGACATGATAATGGGTCTAAAGGGACTACATTCTCTCAAGGATATAAAACTCTGGCCACTTGAGAATCGTTAGTATAGAACTACAGCACCAACAATAACAAGACCCACCAGGTCCAGCCAATGTTTTCCTCTTCTTAGTTTATCACAGGACTCCAGGGCCTGGCATCCAGGGCCACCTGCCAGCTTCCTGACAATCGAGGAATGAGCAGGTCCAGGTGCCCCCGCGTTGTGGAAGACCACTGACACCCTCACCCGCAGGCGCCCAGGTCTCCTTTCCGGGTCTGCTCACCACTTATCCGGAGGTGCTGAGGGATGAGGGGCTGGGGCAGGGGGCGCTGTTTCTCTGGGCTCCATGCAGCGACCTTGTGTCTGCAAGACGCTGCTTCATCAGGTCTCGCTCTCCTGCTTGTAAACTTCTGACCACCCCCCAGCGGTGCAGGAGACATACGGGCCCCTCAAGCCCACCTGCCAGCGCCCATCAGTGTCTGCAGCGTAATTTGCTTATCTCGTTTATTCTGTGGCCCTGTCGGGAAGACACATTCCTCGAGGAAACTGACTTTCACTGGCTCTGCTCTCTCTCAGGTCCCACGGCCCTGGCACAGAGGAGGTGCTCCATAAAAATGGGTAGGCACAATCTGTCTGATGAACTCATAGCTGGGAGAAAGCCAGGGAGGAGGGGGCCTGGGGGGGAACATGTGGGAAGGATCACTGCTCTACCAGAGATGTCACCAGGACAGGAAGGGTGCTCTGTCCACGTCGTATCACTACCTGGTATCACAGGCTGTATGTGGAAAGGAAATATTTACTGAGTGGATGTCTCAGTAACTATTCAATTAGCAACTGGGTGTGATTTTCTCTTCTGGGAAATAAAATTTATCATTTTGGCCAAACTCAGTGTATGTGAAAACTGTCCAAAGAACCAATTCCAGTCACCTGTGCTTTGCTGTGAATTTATGTAGAAATGTGCCAGCCTTCTCTTTCTTCCTGGGGACCAGGACACTGGCTATAGCCAGCTCTGCAACCCTGGCACATCTGCTAAGCTCTCTGCAGCTCGAGTTACTCACATGGAAAATGATAACGGTGGATTTTCCACCTATGAAATCAGCTGCACTGTTTTTAACTATAATAATCTGATTACAGTCATGGTTGTTGTTGAGTTGCTCATTCGTGTCCGACTCTTTTGAGACCTCACGGACTGTAGCCCACCAGGCTCCTCTAGAGGCCCATGGGATTTCCCCAGTTGGAATACTGGAGTGGGTTGCCATTTCCTTCTCCAGAGGATCTTCCCAACCCGGTGACTGAAACCATGTCTCCTACATTGGCAGGTATATTCTTTACCACTGAGCCACCTGGGAAGCCCAAACTCTACAGTCATGGAGCCAGCAGTAAAACACATGACTATCAGGAACACACCATGATAGTACGCTACTGAGAGGCAGCAGGCAATATTTATCAAGGACCTTAAAAACATTCAACTCTTTTAATCGAGTAATTCCATTTCTGGGAATCCATCCATAAAGCATGAAAAAAACTATGGGCATGAAAATATTTGTCATAGCATTTCCCATAATACGTAAAAGGCTTTCAGACCATGCATGTAATTTTTAAAAAGAAATATCAAACCAGTAAGAGCAGAAGAGTGGAAGACTATGAGTCACTGGACGATATTCCGCAGACTTAACCAATGCTTTAATGTAATTTTGGTGAGTGGAAAAGGAGTATAAAAATCATATGCTGTGTTAGCCTCTAGAAACAAAGAAAGGACACGCACTGACACACATGGAGTCATTGCTTCGTTATGATGAGGACACACTCTGCTCTTCCTGAAATAGTCCCTCCAGGCTCCTCTGTCCACGGGATTCTTGTTCTTGTCCAGGCAAGAACACTGCAGTGGGCTGCCATTTCCTGCTCCAGGGGATCTTCCTGACGCAAGGGTCAAACCCACTATCTCCCACGTCTCGTGCATTGGGCGACTGATTCTTTACCACTGAGCCCCCAAAGCAAAGATGAAGTGAAGTGTGACGTGTTAGTCACTCAGTTGTGTCTGACATTTTGTGACCCCATGGACCATAGCCCGCCAGGTTTCTCTGTCCGTGGGGCTCTCCAGGCAAGAATACTGGAGTGGGCTGCCATGCATGCCCTCCTGCAGGGGATCTTCCAGACACAGGGATTGATCCCACATCTCCTGAGGTTCCTGCATTGCAGGTGGATTCTTTACCAATGAGACTCTGAGGAAACCCTTACGACCCCATGGTCTGTAGTCCTCCAGGCTCCTCTGTCCGTGGGATTCTCCAGGCAAGCATACTGGAGTGGGCTGCCATTTCCTCCTCCAGGGGATCTTCCTGACCCAGGGATCAAATCCATTTCTGCTTCATTGGCAGGTAGATTCTTAAGTGTTGAGCCACCCGGAAAGTCATACATATAATTATATGACCTCAAAAACTTCTACAAACCCAAGGCAAGTCAAAATAAATAGTTTCAGTGAACAGTTGCAAAACTTCTCCCAAACAGTTAATCTCCTTTATACAGAGTTTTAGAAACTGAGAGATGAAAGAACAGTAATAGAAAATGATCAAAGAACAAGAGACAGTTCACAGGGAAGAAAGACAAGTATCCTCCAGAGGGACACAGTCCTAAGAAGACATGCAAATTCACAACATGACATTTCTTGATTTTCTACCCAGCAAACATTCAAACGTTTTGCAAAACACTCATCCACGAGGCTGTAGGTCAATAACTGCTCTCCTGACCCACTGGAGTTCAAAATGATACAACACTTCAAAAGATTCTCTGTTTTGTGTTGTTTTTAAAATTTACCAACATTTTATCTATATTTGCCCATTGATCCAGAAATCCTACTTCTAGGGCGCGTGATCAGAGTATGACGTTTGTCACTGTGGTGCTGTTTGAAATACCAAAAGATGGAAAACAATCCAAATAGGAGACAGGTTAAATAAACCAAGGAAAACAACCCTGGAATGCAGTACTAGGTGACGGCAGAAAGGAGGAGAAACATCCTACAAGTTAAAAAGGGAAGATCTGCACGATGTAGGAAATTAAAAGCGTGAAGTTTAGAACATGTATAGTACATGCTGAATTTTGTGTATATTTGCACTTATTTATATTTGCAAAGAAAACACTAGATGTACAGGTGTAGCCACGATGGAAAAGAGTATAAAGATGCCTTAAAAAAAATTAAAAATAGCGCTACCATATCCCATTCCTAGGTATATACAGAGAAAAATTTATAATTTGAAAAGATACAAGCACCACAGTGTTCTCTGCAGCAATCTTCAAAATTAGCCAAGACATGGAAGCAACTTGAATGTCCATCAGCAGATGACTGGATAAAGAAGATGCCTTATAAGTATACAATGGAATATTGCTCGGCCATAAAAAATGAAGCAAGGCCATTTGCAGCAGCATGGATAGACCTAAATTCTATCATAATTCTGTCATAATAAGTGAAGTTAAGCCAGATTGAGAAGGACAACTCTTAGAAGATATAGATTATATGAGCAATCTAAAAAAAAAAATTATACAAATGAACTTACTTACGAAACATATAGACTCACAAACATAGAAAATGAACTTATGGTTATCAAAGGGGAAAAAGGGAAAACTAGGAGTTTGGGATTAACACATATACACTACTATATAGAAAATATTAATAGATAATCAACAAGGAACTATTGTATAGCGCTTGGAACTATAGTCAATTTCTTATAATAACCTATCATGGGAAAGGAATCTGATAAAGAATGCGTGTGTGTATGTGTGTGTGTGTGTGTGTGTGTGTGTAACTGAATCACTTTGCTAGACACCTGAAACTAACATAACATTGTAACTCAACTATACTTCAATTTAAATAAAAAAAGAACGCCTTAGGAATACCCAAATTCTAATTAAAACAGCTGCCAAACAGGGTGGACTGGGCGGAGGGTGGAGAGACTGAAAAGGTCCAGTGGCAAACAGGACTCCTCAGTTATTACCTTTAAATAAAACTGACTGTGAACTACATGGATAAGCTTACAGAGACTTTAATAAAACAGACTGAACTATCATAGTCATTTAGCATAAACAGAGGATCTCTTGCTCGGTGTTAATTCAATCAAGGGATAAAGCCTGTTCGCTCTACACATTGACTGAGGATGTCAAGGTCAGGGGATGCATTTTAAAATTATATAAGAGAAATGTTTCAAACGGTTTTAAGAGTGTTTTTCTTCTCTGAGCTAGCTCAGAGTTCCCAAAATGTCAGTGTGTATCTGCTCTGCTCCAAATTTAAAATCTGCCACTTACTGTCAACATTCTCTGATCCTCTGCCTGTCAGAGCTAAGGTTTTAGACAGAGACCTGTCAGCTCACAGAGGAACAGGACTTTCACAGTGTTCACTGTCTCAGCCTCTGGGGAAGGGTCTTATTTTTCCCACAAAGAAAACAAAGCAACACCAATTCAAACAAAGATTGTGCGTGTGCCTGTTCAGTTGTGTCAGACTCTTTGGGACTGTAGCCCACCAGGCTCCTCTGTCCGTGGGATTTCCCAAGCAAGAATCCTGGAGTGTGTTGCCATTTCCTCCTCCGGGGCATCTCCCAGACCCAGGGATCCAATGTGTGTCTCCTACATTGGCAGGTAGATTCTTTACCATTGTGTCACCTGGGAAGTCCCGAACAAAGATTAAGAAATACTAATAACAGCTAGCTAACATCGACTGAGAACTTCCGAGGTGTACACACTCATGGGCCACTTACTCACACGACAGCTCCAAGAAACACTGCCCCTCCTTTGCAGGAGGGCTGGGGTCCAGGAGGCTGAGTGATGGAGGCAGGGGTGGACTCAATCCTGCTCTCTAACTATAAGGGTCCACCTCCTTATTTTCTGAACAAAACTGGACTGGGTGTAGCTCGGGTTGTCCTGAGGCAGCAGTAACCTCAGCGGCATGAAGGCCCACACTCCAACCGCCGTTCTTGCTTCTTGTGAACCCTGGAGTTAAGACACTCCTGGTGAACAGGGGTGAGTGAACTGTGCCAGGCCATCCCGCAGAGGGTCAATGAGACGTAGCTGATAAATGAGCAGACTCCAGGCGGCCCTCAACACACAAGCACGACAGTGGCCTGGAAGTCGTGGGACCCAGGGTTCTCACACAGCTAAGTCCTACATCCTCCCTTCCACTAAAGAATGACATGCTACAAAAGCCCAGCAAAGGTGTAGACCAGATGCCGGAAGATGTTCCCCACCGAGGATCAGACAGTTCCTGCTCTGAGTTTTGTTTCAAGTGTCTCCATAGCAAAGGCTAGACTCTACCGCTAATCCCCAAATCAGACAGAAGCAGCTCCTCACCCACGGGTGGGCCGGGCATCAGGGAGGCCAAGGATCATATCCTGGCCCTGGTGCAGGCACCTATGGGAGCATCTTGTCCCCACCTCCCCCATTTCTGACCCCCAGCCTTCTCTAAATATGACTGAAGACTGTAACAAAGCTGTCATTGCTTTACTTTGCTTTTTGCATTTTTACAATGTTATGTTGGTCTCTGTCATACAACTCTCATCCGCCATAATTATGCCTATAACCCCTCCCTCTTTTATTAACATGCCGTTTTTTATCATTTTATTTATTTACTTATTTTTGGCTGTGCTGGGTCCCGTACACATGTGATGAGCTAAAGAAGTGCAGCCCGAAGACCTGGCAGTCTGTGGTTGAACAGCTGGCGGCACTTCTGAGAAAAGATCCCAAGTCTCTTTATCCAAGGGGCCCAAGGCACTGTGGGGACCTCATATGCCAGACAGCAGCCTTTCCTGGAAAGCAGACAGTGTCCAGGACCCGAGGCCATCAGGTCTGAATCCCAGTTCAGCCCCCACGATCTTAGGCTACATAACATGCATGTTGCTCCACTCAGTACTTCCCCCAACCGTGAAGGACATGCACTCTTCTTCCCATTTTACAGAAAAGGAAACTGAGGCCCTGAAGCTCCACAGCTGGTTCAATATTAAGTGTCAGAGCCTAGTTCCAAACCGAGGTACCCTGGCTCCAGAATCCCACTCTTCCAGCCTATAAACTCTAGGGTCCTAGAAGCACTGCCAGCAAGGGCGTCTGCGGCCACTGGTTACTCAGCATACGCTGCTTCACGCTGATGTATGGCAGAAACCAACACAATACTGTAAAGCAGCTATCCTCCAATGAAAAATAAGTAGATTTAGTAATAAGTATAGCCCTCAACTCCAACACTTTGGTCACCTCATGCGAAGAGTTGACTCACTGGAAAAGACCCTGATGCTGGGAGGGATTGGGGGCAGGAGGAGAAAGGGATGACCGAGGATGAGATGGCTGGATGGCATCACTGACTCGATGGAAATGAGTCTGGGTAAACTCCAGGAGTCAGCGATGGACAGGGAGGCCTGGCGTGGTGCAATTTATGGGGTCACAAAGAGTCGGACACGACTGAGTGACTGAAATGAACTAAACTGATAGCCCTCAAAAAAAACAGATGCTGTTATTATGATTGTTCTCTCCGGACTGGTTCAGAAGGTATATCACTCTAGCCAAGGGCGGTTGGAGAACTGACCCCACCATCTCTTTTCTGCCCTATTATCTGCTCTGCCAGCCACAAGCATCTACGAGAGGTCTTCCTCTGGGCCTGGACACAGCCCAGGGAGGGGATCCCTTCAGCCCGGGGAGATGTGGACAGCACCCCCACGGAAGGTTGGACACTCCCAGAGACACAGCTGGCTGCCTTTTCAACCAAGGGCACAGCAACATGGTGAGATCGGGGGTAAGCTACAAAGGCCAGCAAGTGGCAAGAGGAGGCACAGAGCAGGAAAGTGTTGCCAAGGAGCCTGATCCCACGTCCCCGTCCCAAAAAAGAGCAATCAGCCCACAGAAGAAAGCACCTGGGGCTGTGTCCACTCAGCCCGACCCACTCGGAACTTGTCTAAAAGGGAAAAATCAGCTACACACATAGGAGCTTATCTAAAAGGGAAAAATCAGCTACACACACAGGACTTTGTCTAAAAGGGAAAAATCAGCTACACACATAGGAGTTTGTCTAAAAGGGAAAAGTCAGTTACACATAGGAAGACACGCCGCTGAAGGTGAGGGGTGGGGTGGATGCCAGAAGTCACATAACATCACTTCTGTAGGCTGAGGGAAAGCTGTCTCCCAGAGTTTGACAAGTGAACAAAGAAATGTGGCAGCATTGAAGACTGCCCCCGAGCCTTGCTGCGGAGCTGACGTGCCCATGAGCAAGCTCAGCCCAAACCCAGCCTTGGGATGAAGAGGAGGGGGAGGCAGACTGGTAACTTTAGCATCCTCTCAGCAGTGTGCCGTGCTGGGCCTTCCAGGAGAGTGGGCGGGTTCAGCGGCTCCAGCCTGATTTGCGGTTATTGCATAAGGTTGTGGGCTGGGGGTGGGAGCCATTCCTCCCCAGGGGCCCGGATACAAAGAAATGACACTCCTCCTCCAGGGCCCAGGCCTCATGAACCAGGCTGCAGTCTCTCTTGGGCACAAACAAGTAAGAACAGACCAGAAAGAAAACTGCATTAAGTTCAAAAGAAGCAAATGAGGAATCTAGAAATATACTTGCTGTACTTTTTCTTTTCATTTTTTCATTTTCTTTACTTTTTCTTTTTTTTTTTAATTAAAGTAGTGGGTAAAGAATCTGCCTGCAATGCAGAAGATACAAGAGACACAGGTTCAATCCCTGGGTGGGGAAGATCCCCTGGAGGAGGAAATGACAACCCACTCCAATACTCTTGCCTGAAAAGTTCCATGGAAAGAGGAGCCTGGCAGGCTACAGTCCATGGGGTGACAGAGTCAGACGCGGTTGAAGGGACCAGGGATGCACAAACGCATAGCTGATTTACAGTGTTGTGCCAATCTCTGCTGTATACAGCAACGTGACTCAGTTACACATTTACACACACACACACATATATGCTCTTTGCTTAAATTATTTTCTCTTACGGTTTATCACAGGCTACTGTGTATAGTTCCCTGTGCTATACAGTAAGACCTCCTTGTTTATCCACTCCAAATGTCATAGCTTGCATCACTTATGTGTGGAATCTAAAATATGACACAAACGAAACCATCCACAAAACAGAAATACACTCACAGACACAGACAACAGACTTGTGGTTGCCAGAGGGGAGGGGAGAAGGAGAGGGACTGGGAGTTTGGGGTTGGGTGGATGCGAACCATTCTGCACTTTCTTAACCTACAGAGAACATGCTAGGCTTCATTCAAAAGCAAAGCTGCAGTTCAGTAGAGCTGAGTCCATACTGTAAACACATTAAAAGAACAGGGAGAGCTTTGGGAATCCCAATGTCCAAGCCCTTTTCAGGGACAAGTGACCTTCAGGGCCACAGAGTGGCAGAATCTAATCAGAAGACCAGACTCACTCCTAATTCCCAGGTCAGCATAGGTGCCAGGACAGAGACTGGAGGGCTGTCGCCGCTTACAGTAAGCTCTCCACATGGCTGCAGTGA